>CAAKHD010013763.1:230638-256632 GCA_901007705.1 Fistularia tabacaria | reverse complement strand
GGTTTGGGGCCGGATCGGAAAAGCGGTGGGGCATGGAAGAAAAACCGGGGGGGGGAAAAGGGGGGATGGAAAAAAAAAAAAAAAAAACCCAGATCCTTTTTCCTCCAACAGAAACATGAAAGGCCGAGCACAGATGGAAGAGATTAATCAACATGTCTGTTGCAATATGATTCAAGGCTTCATTTGCCTGTTTCGACTTACAAAGCACTGGGAACAACAGAAGCGGTCCAAGTCAAACCGAGCAACAGCAGCAAGACTTCAAAAAAAAAAAAAAAAAAAAAAAAGAAAGAAAGAAAAGAAAACAAAAGAGAATGCTCTTTGTAGGAGTAGCTTCAGATGCTGAAGGGCGCCAGTCTAAACTTCAGGAAATTGCAGGCTAATCAAGATTCCCAGGCACGGCAAATAAAGATAATGACAGGAAACCGTTCCGTTAAACTTCCTCTGTCTTAGTTGTGCTCGGCTCCCCGGCATCTTTCAAGTCTGAGAGAAGATTCAGAAAGAGGATCGACGATCCCATTCGGCTCAAGTAATTATCTTAATCGTTGTCCACGCGCGATGAAGATTAATCGGAAATTGGGACGTCGCTGGGCGGTCGGTTGTTGCCCTCTACTGGCGAAGAGGGAGAGCAGGCCGTTTGTTTCTTTGCTTTTCGTGAAATGAAGTCAATCCACATGGAAGCTGTAAACAAGGTGGTTTAATTCGGAGTTCACAAACCGAAGTGGGGATATAAAAAGGCCCGAAGAATAAAGTGATGTTACGTTCAAATGAGAAACAACGGTTTATTCGCCTCCCACGCGTTTCTCTCCTCAGTCTATTTACAATGCGAGAACTTGTGTTACTTTTTAATGGCCTTTCAAAAATATAACTTTTCAGAAATATTACAACTTCCGAACAAACGGGGTTTTGTTGTTTTTTTCTTAACCCAAATAATATTGAACTAAACCATGCATGACAAAGTAAGGGATGAGAAAAAAACAAACAAAAACAGCCCGCTGGGATTTGAGGGAGAAAAAATGCAGGAGTTTAAAGTTCAGTCTTCTAAAGTTCAGAACAGCTGTTGTGTGTTCGCTGTAGACCTTCAACAGCAGCTCCGTCCTTCATAGATTGATTAGTTTCAGTTGCCTGTGACCACAAGGGCTGAGAACCATAGGGGGTGGGGGTGGGGGATAACTGGATATTTAAATTAACTTTCATCAAATCGCTACATATGTGGAAAATCAGATATTTCTTCAGATAAACTCTTATTTTAATGAAACGTCTTCTCTTTTCAAAAGTGTCCAGCTGATTTTTAACCATGACTAACAGACAATGTACCTGATATTTAAAAAAAAAAAAAAAAAAGGAAAATTCCTTCGTTTGAAGAGAATTTAGGGGGAAAAAAAAGGCAAATTAGCAAAGCAATTAACCGATGGGGGGAAAAAATAAAATAAAATTCTGACGAAACGACGTCTCTTGATGCGACTTTAAAAACACGTATTGCAATTCCGATGCAACATCAGCCGTTTGGTATTTGCTGATATATATCCCAGCCCCAGTGGTTATCTTCTAAAAAAGCTCTGAGTGTGTGTGTGTGCGTGCACGCGTTGTCAGTTCATGTTGGAGTGACTCTTCAGGTGCCTCCTCAGGTGGTTGAGGCAGGTGTAGGTCTTCGGGCAGATCTGGCACTGGAAGGGTCTCACCCCTGAGTGGTTCAGCATGTGCTGCTTGAGCACGCTGCCGTCCGAGAAAGCCTTACCGCACTGAGAGCACACGTACGGCCGCTCTCCGGTGTGCACGCGCATGTGAACCGTCACTTTGTGCGCCATGGTAAAGCCCTTGCCGCACACCGTGCACTTGAACGGCCTCTCGCCGGTGTGCGTGAGGCGGTGGGTGCGCATCGCGCCCATCTGGGAGAACGCCTTGCCGCAGTCGGGGCAGACGTGCGGCTTCTCACCCGTGTGGACCCTGGTGTGGCTCCGCAGGCCTCCCGCTGTGGAGAAGCACTGCGAGCAGTGTGTGCACTGGTAAGGGCGCTCGCCCGTGTGCGTGCGCATGTGCTGCTTCAAGTCGTAGCGGTTTCGGAACCCGCGTCCGCAAACGAGGCAGCTCTCGGGCCGGTCGTCGTTGTGGCGCAGCTCGTGATTGGACAGACACTTCTCGGACAGGAAACACTTGCCGCACTCCTGGCACTGGTACGGCTTCTCGTGGTCGACTCTCTGGTGGTACTTGAGCTCGCTGATGCCGGGGAAAGTCTCGTCGCAGTATCTGCACCGGAAGCGATGGTGAGGGCTGTAGGGCAGCTGATGTTCCGTCATCTGGTGGTTCCTCAACAGGTGGGCCATCTTGAAGGTCTTCCCGCAGTGAGAGCACTCGTATTTGGTGAGCAGCTGCACGCACTGGTGCCTGACGCGTTCGTGCAGGGACCTGAACTGACAGCCGCACTTGGTGCAGATGTGCGCGGCGTTTTTGCACTTCCTCTTCCTGTGGCCCGACAGGTGAGCCTCCGTGCGAAAGGCTTTGCCGCACTGGGAGCATTTGTAAGGCTTCACGGCTGTGTGGAAACGCTGGTGTTCGAGAAACTCAAAGCGATACTTGAAGCTGCGGCCACACAGTGGACAATTATGGGTGACTCGTCCTCTGGGGTAGACCGCCTTGACGGAGATTTTCCTGGAGGACATGGATGAAGAGGATGTGCGGTGAGAGACACCAGCCCTCCTGTGTTTAGCCCCGCCCATCAATTTGGCCGCATCCATGACACCCACCTCTTCATGCCGCTGCTGATGTTTGGTCAAACACTTGGAGGAGATGAAGCTCTTTCCACATTGTTTACACTGGTAGGGCTTATCATGGTCCACCTGCTGATGGTACTTCAGGTCTCCGATGCCTGAGAAACCTTCGCCACAATGGCTGCACTTGAAAAGGCGGCTCTGAACGTGAGTGAGCAGGTGCTCCTTCAAGCTGCTGGACTTCTGGAAACTCTTTCGACAGTGCACACACTCATAGTTACGCCCGCGCTTCGGACAGTGGTGTCTGAATTTGTCCAGTGAGGTGGGGAAGCCGTTCCCACATTTTATACACAGGTACGCTGCATTTTTGCATTTGCGCAGCCTGTGACCGGCCAGCAGCGTGGCCGTCCTGAACGCCCTCCCGCACTCGGAGCAGTTGTAAGGCTGCAGGCCGCTGTGCAGTCGCTGGTGCTCGATCAGGACCGAGTGATGCTTGAAGCATTTGTCACACTCGGGGCATTTGTGTAACGCCGGCTGCTGCCGAACGCACGGGGACGAGGGCATGTCAGTTCTTTTCGGGGAATTGGGGAAGTCGGCGGAGGTGGATGGGTTCGTCGAAAGTTCTTCGTCGAACATGACGATCTGAGGAACGTCGTTGTTTTCGTCGTCGCAAGCGCTCGCGTGGGAAGCGATGGCCACTTCCAGGGTCGAAGGCAGAGACAGCGAGGGGATCAGGAGATCGTCCGACTGAAACGGCGCTGCGAAAAGGAATTGGAAAAAAACGGATGTATTCATTTGTGCTTTCAAGTCACGCTAACCCGTGAATGTTAATAACCAATTCTTCACTTACCAACACTGCTTTTTGCCAACTTTCCGTGACACTGTTTGCTCTGGAGAAGAAACTTGAGGTCGTCTCCGTTGGATACGCACTGCATGTACTCCTCTAGAACAGAGGGGGCGGCACCGATCCACGTGGCAGTCTTCAAAGGATGACAAACATGAGCGCTCGGTTTGAAATGCGTCCACAATTTGGCTATTCAAATATTCAAATTGGCTATAGCCCCCCTGCTAATAACAAATCTTCTCTCTACCTGTTTGAAATCTGGGATCGGTAGCAGCTCCTCCAGTCTGGTGAAGAATTCACACACCAGTGTCTCCAGAGCTGTGTCAAAGTCGGGGCCATACTCCACTGGAAACACGTTCTGTTGGGTGAAAGTAGGTGAACCAGAGTGAGGCACTTGCGTCACGATTTGTGAGCCGCCTGTATTCAATTCCCAGTGGTTTTTGCCTAGTTAGTATACGTTTATTTAAAAAGAAAAACAAAGGCACAATGAACCAAATTTCCAACTACCACAAAGCATTTCTCAGGGTTATTTCTGTAAAACATGTAAGAAATATATCTTTTTGATACCAAAACATGAAATAACTTACAAACTGAATCCACTTGCAAAGTGCATTTTTCAACTAGCAGTTTCGAAGCACACATTTCACATTCATCCATTCACACGGACAGACCGATGGCCATGCAATGCTAACCGGACCGTCGGGGGAAACTGAGGGTTCGGTGTCTTGTCCAAGGACACTTTGGCATGCAGACGGAGGGATCTGGGGATTGAACTGACATCCTTCTGATTGGGGAGGTGCCTGCCCCACCAACTGAGCCACAACCCTCCCCACTTTCACTTAATACCAAAAAACTTGTTTGTTTCCTAAATGAACCTGACAAAACTAAATTCGGCATATTTTTCTCTTCAAGAACCTTACAAACATATTTTTACTTTCCTTTTCACAAATGGGAGCGTGAACATCTTTTGCTTTAGTGAAAGATCTCTTTCACTTTCTGATGTTCGTCAGATGACGGCAGAGAAAACTCGATCACATGATCTACATAATTTTTGTTTAGTGTCACCTTCAGGAAATGCTCTCTGCCATCAGTGTCTTCAATGAGGCCTTGGACCAGCTTCATAAAGTTTGCCTCTGGCGCTTCGATCACGGGATCACTTGTCTAGATGTCAGGACAACAAACAAACGTTTGTTCCATGCGTGGTAAGAAGTGTAATGTACTTGTGAAATCCAGCAGTCCTTGACAACATGTCAAGAATGTCCTTCACCTCCTCAATGCAGGATGATCGGATTCTGTTAAGGTGAGTCTCCACTGCCTTTAGATCTTCCGGATGCTCAGAACGCAAGAGTTCAAGAGTAGTCTGCAGGACAGGCAGTTTCTACTTGATTACAAGAATTGCACGTTTTCCCTCACGAGCCCTCTTTTTTTTTTTGGATCACTCATTTTTGACAGTGTTTAAGACAGCTGTATTCATAAGAGGTTATTCGTCATCACTCACCCTTGCCCTCAGGCCCAGAGAAAGCAGCCTCCCTTCTCTTTTACTCATGAGCTCTGGAACTGCATCCGTTACCATGGACACAAACTCCTCCAGTTTCCCATAGTTCTTGATATTACGCTGGCGGACCACTTCCCACATTACTGCCGACATGAGCCTGAGCGGTGGGACCAGGAGTGCAAGTGATGACAGGGGAACACTGAATTCTTGAGGGAAAACAGAGATACAAGTTTGAGTCAAAGACACAAACAAACAACAGAGCAGATTTAACCGTAGCCTGACAACGGTGTGCCTTTGATTTAGTGTGTAATCTGTGCAATAAGTTCAGTTAAAACATGTCCTTTTCCGCTCTGTGGCACTTCAAATTGTCATGAACTTTATCCATGTGTACAATCTTATCGGTGAGGGGTTGCAGAAGCACAAACGCTGAAACGCGCTTTTATCACCGGGGTCGATGGGTAGCACCTCTCTCTGATTTTCCTCTTGTAGTTTGGGAATCATGTATCCAGTTTAGAAAATTTGAGCGCAAACGTGGAACGAGATGATATTTCGAGCTCGCAATGGAAACGAACTTGTCACCAAAGGGGCGTGCCAACGTTATTAATAAACAAGTCGTGACGAGTTTTATTGGATCTGGACTTAAACCAGTTTCTATTAAATTACGTGGAACGCGACTAATTGTCAATAAAAAAAAAACACTGAGCTGATTTGCAATGGCATCGCAGTTTTTGAACCGTGTTTTTCAAGGTGGTAGAGATTGTGATCCAGGGCAAGGCGGTAGCTGAAACGAGGCCTCAAATGTTGCCTTGACAAACCGGCGAAGCTGTGGGCAAAACAATTCTTGTTCCAGGGATTAGTCTAGGCCTGCTATGCAGGAGCTAATCATTCGTTTGTGCTAACCGGGTAGGCGGATAAAATGCGGAAAATAAAACCATTTCCCAGAGGTTCTCAAACGGATACTCACCCATGTCGCTCATTTTGTAACTCTCCAGTAACGACGGAGGGTAAAACTGTTAAAGGGGGAAATCTTCCATTGTTTCGGTTAGCTTGCTAGCTAACAGCATACATTTCTTCTGGCGCCAACTTCTTCCTGAAACGCGCAGTTCCTTTTCGGCAGTGTTCGCGCCGTCAATGAGTTTGGCAGGGTACGTTCGTTTTAATGACCCGCGCAGTCCGCAGGGTGTGATCTCATAGAGAAAGTACTTACCGCCTCTCTGAAGAAGTGTGACGGACGATCATTTGCTAAATAATAAGCGCCTCTTTCCGTTTGCCACTGGTTATCTCCAAATTAGTAAAAGCGATAATCAGGCAAAACGCTTTAGAATGATAGAATATTCCAGATGAGTGCAAAAATAAACGCAAAATCCACAAAAAAGTTTTTCATTTTTACACACACACACACACACACACACACACACACACACACACACACACACACACACACACAATATGCACTGCGCTTGAACGAAAGTGCATTTCTTGATCTGGTGTTTCTTCAATAACTCACAGAAGACAACGCTGGTCCTTAAGATGCAGGTGCTCTGTTTCAACGTGACCTGTCGGAAAAGTTTTGCAATTATCTTGTAACTACTGTAACCATTTTAAAGCACTTCTTGTACATTTTTCCTGTCTTTCCAGCTTAGATATTATAAGAAGAAGAAAGCACTTTGTCAACATTAAGTTATACATACAGCACAACTTTGGTGAAATGAAGAGTATGAATTTCACCTACCATTGATGAATCATGAGGGGAGCAGGGGAGCGTTGAGGGGTTCAGTGTCTTGCTAAACAACACTTCAATAAGCTAGGAGGAGCATGGGAGTCGAACCAGGAATGTTTAGTTCAAAGACAACAGCTTTGTTCCAAAACAACCGCTCTCGCCTGCGTTATACTGGGCTTGCACCTTACCTTCGTCATGGTCGAAGACTTAAAACTGAAAAATTGGAAGGAGATCTTTATAGTCTTGCTGAGTCTTACTCTAGGTACAGCGCACTCCCGTCATCTCAGTCATTAAGTGTAAGGTGGTACTCTTACCGTATAAGAGCAGTTGTAACTCAGTCTTTTCTTCGTCTTGGGCCTCGTCTTTCAGTTTTTAAAGTGCCGTAACAAAATCAACAACAAATAGATGAGCTCCAACAAAACCGGAAACGAAACCAGGTAGACAAGCGATCACCGGAGCGGCAGAGACGGCATTTGATTCCTGGATTCGGTATGAATAATTCCGGGATGGCCGAGCTCCTGGACGGCCCGTTTCTCCAAGGAAGTCTGCAGAGAAAGCTCATTTCAGCTGCGTGGATCCGTGACCTTTTTCTTTAGTTAATGATCCAAAGCTCGTGACCATAGGTGAGGGTAAGAATGCAGATTTATCGGTAAATTGAGAGCTTCGCCTTTTGGCTCAACTTCTTCTTCACAAGGATAGACTGGTGCAGAATCTGCATCACTGCTGATGTCGCACTGATCCGCCTGTTGCTCTCCTGATCCATTCTTCCCTCACTCTTGAGCAAGACCCTGACATACCTGAACTTCTCCACTTTGGGCAAGACCATCCGACACAGAGTGCGCACTCCACCCGTTTCTGTCTGAGAACCATGGTCTCTGATTTTGAGTTGCTGGTCCTCAACCCGACTGATTCACATTCGGCTGTAAACAGTTCAAGCGAGAGCTGGAGATCATGGTCCGATGAAGCCAGCAGAACCAAAAAAAGCAGAGACCCAATCCTGGGGTCACCAAACCTGATCCCCTCAACACCCTTGCTGCATGTAGAAATTCTGTCCATAAAAGTTAGGAACAGGGGCGAGAGCGATTCTCTGATTGCTCTTGCAGGTTGAGAATCTACCAGGGTGCATGTGTGAATATTTGCGACGAGGGCATTTCCGTCAAAGAGCTCCAAACACCTCAGAGGCACTTTTTACGAATGCAGCTGCTTTCATTAATTATTTTTATGCCTAAGCTCTGGCAACAGCTGTGTCCAGAGGCGCTCCTGTTTTCGGGTTGTCTCCCTGTCCGTCCGCGTTCTCGTTAACACCGTGCCTTATCGGCGCCTCCGGAGAGCGATGCCGCCATGACATTACGGTAAAGGTCACCGCGAGTAACTAATGGCATGAAATGAGGAAGTGATATTTAGATGCAATGTTATTTTTCTCTGTAAAATTGCAACTTTACTTGATCCGCCTCAGTCAATAATGATAATTTCTTTTTTTTTTTTTTATATATTTTGGTGTCATATTCTCTAGGTAGAGGTAATTGTAGTTTACTTGTGAGCTTTCTCTTCCGAAATCTGAAAGGACTGCGATGTAAAGAACTCTTAGCCAGCAACGAAACCATATCAGGAGTTAGGTAAGTGTTGGAGAAAGAAAAAACACACTTTAAATGATAGGAAATTATTGTTGTTGCAAACTTAAATCAAAACAAAAAAAAGTTCTTTCAATATACAAGTGTGCGCAAATGTCAGCGACGCCTTTGCAAAGCCATGGTGATCATGATTAATTTCAGTGTCAAGCAGCACAAAACAAATATAGAATTAATAACAGCGCAGCTTGAAGCCTGGACTCAGTTGGCAAATAGACAACACAGAACTTCATCCCTCCTCCGCAGTGTACTCACACACACACACACACACACACACACACACTGGCAAGAGCCAGTTACCATGGTTACAGAGACGCTCTTAGTCTTTGGCTGGTGAGGTTTTTCGCGATTCCTAATTGATAATGTTTTGGACACAAGAAAGTCATACAATTTTATTTGTGCATCAAGGATGAACTTGGATTCTCGTTGGATTCATATTGGGCGGGAGTGCAACTTTAGCACACCTTTTGTTTTTTAATTTCACATTGAATGCTTTCAGCAGTGAACATCGCTAAATCGCATCAGGTTTGGAATGATTCTCATTGATTTTTACGATGGCTTAGATTATTAATTTTGCTCCCGTACTCAGCCATTTGGGGGAGTGTGGCTTAGAGCCCTGCATTTTGCCTAGAGACCTGCAAAAGCCATCAGTGTAATCTCAAGTAATATAAAGGTTTGAAATATAATAGTGAAAGTTATTACTCTCAAGATTAATATAATACTAATCCTAGTTTTTGAAATGCCTTTAGATATGACCTTATCAAACTTAAAAAACTGTAATTATGAAGTTTCTGGAAAGAGAAGGCTCTCCAGAATGAGCATAAATCAGCATGTTAGTCATAATAGTCACAGTAATTTGTTTGAAACAAGTAAGAAGCAAAATATTTTCCCAGCAGGAAAAATATGGAAAAAAAATTGCATTGTGCGATTATAGTAGGACATTAAAATTTTAAAATTGACGTTACAATGTATTACCACAAAAAAACCCAGCTGACTCTGGATTTATTGTGAATAGCTCTTTTTACATTTTTTTCCGGCAAAAATTTTCATTTTGCAGCGCTTAACAGAGAGCATGATCACCTTTGACATAAACCTCAGAAATCCCACTTTACCTTTGAATGGACTCCATTTACTGCAACACCACCAAGGTTTTAAAATTAGAAAATCACCTTTGTGGTCTGGCTATTTTGGCCATCACCGACAGCTTTCAGTTCCTTGTTGATTATTTTGTTCAAGCATGTGACTGTTTATCCACTCTCGACAGAGCCCCGTCAAGGCTCTTCAGTGCTTAATTTCAAACCAATTTTTGCAGAAAGACTTTGTGGAAATCGTTCTCCATGCAAACGATCGCTGTTACGAGGAATATCGATGCAAGGTCATTCTCTGCCACGCACGGCAATTGATCTTGTCAGCGTCACGAAAGATTTCATTCTTCGCAGCAGAAATTGAAGTTGACCTCTTCATGACCTCTGCCGTCATTTAGCAGCAAGGCTATCTCACATGACTTGCAATATAGCTCTGGACATATACATCAGGTACCTTTCTATGCAAAGACTCCTCCTCTTGTGTTCCTCTCTTGTGGGACCCCTCAGGGGTCTTCTTATGGTCCCCTGTCAATTATCAGGTAACCCCTTTAGGTAAAATGGAGTCATTGCTTTATGAAGAATGTATTTCCTTTTTGGATGATCATGTTTTCCTGGGCTTGTATCATTCGTAGAGGCGACTGAACCTATGAGGAAGGAGGTCTAGGGTTTAGTGCCCTGAGCAGCAGGAATCTTTGCAAAAGTCTGTAACATCATGACTCAACTTTGCACTTTTATTTTTTCCACTTAATGAGTATAAACTTGGGTTTAGTGACTCTGTAACTCTCTCTCACGGGTGCTTTTTTTCTCTCTTACTGTCCATTGCCTCTTAAGGCTTTATTTTGTCCTTTTTTTCTTTGAGAGCTGTCAACAGTTAAAGGAACTCTCCTAACCAGCCTTGTGGTATTTCTGTTTCTGTGCTGCTCACCTTCAGTCAGCATACATACACGATGTGGTTTTCAGATAAAGAGACAGACAGATGAGAGGAGGAATAAACCATTTTTTTAATAAATAAATGCAGGGGGTAGGCTTTTGAAGGGTGCATCGCTCTGGGACACCATGGTGAATATTTAATGCCGCTATTGCCCGCACGCCCGTTTAAAAGCTGAAAGGGTTTGGCTGCAACATTGGTCTGCATAAATGGTTGCTAAGACATTCATTTTTATTGTTTTGCGTGAAGAAAAACACATTTCAGTGTCTGGTGGAAGCCATAATTAATATCATAAAGATATAATAAATGTTATTACAGAGCTTAAGCAGATGTTGATCTTGACTGATTGTATTATTATGTGAAGTATTGGTTCGTCAATTACAAAAGTCTTCAATTAGTCTTCAAGATGTCTCATTTTGAGTGTCTGAAGTGAAGCCAACGAATAGTTTGTTGGAATTTGTTTGTTTCAAAGCAACGGAGGGCAAAGGACCCAGAGTTGTGCTGTCACATTTCATCAAATCATGCAAATCCCCTTTTAAGTCTCACTTGCATTTGAGCGCCTTTTCATCAGCCGCCCCAAAGAGATATGACTAACATTGCGTAAAAACAACAGTGGTTTGCAAGTTGAATCCCGTACTTTTATTCCTTCTGCACACAGGTCAGTTCACAAGTCCTGTTTCTGCTCATGGCTCTTTTGATTTAGTCCTCTCTTTTGTTTAGTGACCAGAGATACTGTAGACAGAATTTGCCATCAATTGCAATTAAAATTCCTGTTAAAAACAACAAAAAAGAAAAAAAACAAAACAAAAAAAAAACAAAACAATGAAAACATTTTCTATTTACAAAGAAAGAGATTTGGTGATGCTAACTTTGAATTTTTAGACTTCTGAGATGAACCAACACTCTATTTTGGCCATTTAGGCGCTGATTCAAATTTAGCACTGGTCTGACAGACAGCATATACATTTTCCAACTTGAGACTGTGTGAGTGCTATATGTGATACTTTCCCAGTATGATAAAATAGAATTTAAAAAGGCTTTCGTGTCTGTGTTAGATATCAGGGTGCATTCGATCAAATGCAAATGAAAATAACTTTTTTTTTTTTTTTTTTTAGCGGATGACGAGGCGGCACGGAAAGGGCAAGTGCTTAACCTGCTAGCAGAGCAAGCTCTCCGATGTGAGGACTTCAAGGCGTCCTTCATTCACTGTCAGGATCTCATGGCTGCAGGTATGTTATTTACATCATCACGAGCCAAATGTCTGTAATATCCCTTGACCTCCTCTTTTTCTAAGTTGTGTTATAACACAAAGGGAATGTTTTCTGCAGCATACGATGCCTTTCAAAGTTGCCGAAAGCCGGCCAATGGGGGATTTTATTTTCTATTTTTTCAACAAAGCACATTGAACATGTATTTCTGTTCCACAGCAAATAAAAATGATTGAATGTGTCTTTTGTTGTGATGTCATCCAGACAGATGCTATGGGTTTTCTGTTGCAGATCCACAAAAGGATGAAGGAGTGCACTAGAATAGCACAGATTTAAATTTATCTATCTGGAATACACCAAATTTCAATATCATTTGCTTTCAAATGTTTAGCTGTTTCAGTCCTCAGTCGAGGACAACTGAAGACAGACTGAACTTTTTTGAATGGCAAACAAAATGTTATCGTGATGTGAGGGGACAGTCATTGTGGAAGGCTTACAAATAAAAATGAGAATAAATGTATTTCTTAATTTATTCAGATATTCACTATCTATACATAGATACATACATACCGCTTATTCTGTACTCAGGATCTCGGGAGGGTGGGGTGTCTCCAGGGAACCTAACACAAGTTTGGGACTGTTGAAGGAAACCGGAGAACCCGTAGACCATGCAGACAGGGGCACAGAATGGAGAATAAAGTTGTTTTATGAAAATATTCAAGTTGTAATTGTATGATATCTATGTCATGTTATTATGTGACAGAAACATCACGATATTACGGTTAAAACCGGATGTCAGAGGTCGGAAACGCAATTCTTGCAATATTACAAAAAGGTATTTGTAGCGTTGTCTAGATTAAAAATGTTCCCCATCTACTTCATCGCACTCAGGAAATTTTAATTTTTGAGCTAAGCCAAAAATTATGAACAAATTCATACAGTATGCTGTAAGAATAGAATTTTAAGACTCTTATCTGACAATGATTTTAGTAGGTCATTTGAAAAAGGCTCTTCTTCATGAATGATTTTCTTGATGAATGATGATCGTGGTCCGACCGGAATGACAGCTCCTTGTGCAAATCTTTCTTTAACAGCTCTTTTTAAGAAAAAAGAAAAGGTCTTCCCTTTTTTGTTTTTCCGATTTCGGTTTTTCGAAGGCAAGCACTGGTGATTAGGTTTGACACGACTCCAGCACCTTTCACCCCTTTTAACAGTTACAGGGCGATGATGTAAAATTACTCTGGAGGAAAAAAAGGGCATTGAGGCTGGTGTCTCCCAAAAATAAGTCAGCCCATTTGTCATCTGTACAGTTGTCTGCAGCTTCTTTTTCTTTTTAGAAATCTTTCGAGCGGCTTTGCAGGTATTTGTTTGACGCCGCAGTCAGGGCTAATGCAATATTCGCAAACAATTTTCAAGTGGCTGGACGAGGCATTAGTGCTCGTTTAATGGACCCAATCAATCAATACCTCACCTGGAAAATACAACGAATGTCATGCGAAATATGAAATCGATCTGACTTTACATAGAATAAGGAATTTTTCTCCAGGTGTCGGCTGTAAATTCAGTGCATGTCTTGCCGCGAAATCGGCAATTTTACAGATTCACGTAATTTCGGAGTTTATAAGGCAGAAAGAGTGCAAATAGTTTCAGGATATGAGATGAAAAAATATTGATGTTTCTGTTGGCTATGCTGATGTTAACTCTTCTAAATGTACCCATCCATCTGTATTTCCTTTAGGTTACAGCCCAGCTTGGGAGGTGTGCAGTCTGCTGGGTCAGCATGAGGGATACACAGACTTGGAGGCCCGTCAGCAGTTGTTAGCCTTTTCTCTCACCCACTGTCCCCCCGACAGCATCCACGGCCTCCTGGCCGCCTCCAGTGACCTACAAACTCAGGTTTCTCTTTAGCCTTCATTCAATCCTTGCATACTTTGGGTCATTAAAGGAATCCTATAAATGTTTCAAAAACACTGAGAAGGTGAGCGGAAACATGTTGTCAAAACCGACATTGCTGATATTTACAGTTCATTTTGGTGCACTTTCCGATCTATTGGATGAGCCAAGCACGTCATTGAACAACCAGGTGTATTCCTCTATCGTACCTGGATGTATTATTGATACATTTTACTTTTTGTCACATGCAAGATCACATTTCTCATGAGTAACATGACCATCAATGTATGTAGCAGAAGTCAAGACTACAGCCGTTAATATATCTCTTTTCTGTGTCTCTTGATTTGTCTTTAAATTAGGTTTCTTGGTTAAAATGGAAATATTTTGATAAAATCGTAATTAAATGTAATCACGGCAACCGGACCCTATTCTCCTCTTCATCACTGAAGAAGGTGAAACCTCTTCAAGGAGATGACCTGGATGACTTCACGTTGTGATTGAAATATAGCATCATAAAGTAAGAGGTATTTAAAGAAAAATATTCTTACCGCTCCCCGTCTCTGCTCTCCAGGTGTTATATCAGGCAGTTAACTATCAAATGGAGCCGGTTAAGGGAAAGACCGGGAGGGAAGCAGATGAAACAGACTCCGTAAAGGTTCGTGCGTTTTATCTTCCGAGTGTAATTTTCTATACATTGATCTGATCGCTGTGTGTCTGCTCTTTGTCTACCGCGCCCCTATTTTATTATATATTTCTTTTAAATCTTCGATTCCTTCATGGGCGCGCATCCGCTCTTGAGTTAAGGGTGTCTGATTTCATATTTTTCCAAATTTGATGAGGCGTAAATCCGGAGTTAAAGTTGCTTGGCTGTGTTGGTTTATTTATGCCTCTCTCTCCCGATCCTTCAACATGGGCAGTTTTTATGAGGCCTGCAGTGGATGTTAACGTTTAATAACTTACACTGGGATTGTCTTCTTTGTATGGTTGGGTGCTCATTTGATGCTATCTGTTGTTCTCCCATTGTTGTTTGGATGTTCTTACTCGTTGGCGCCGAATGTGGAACCCCTTCAGAAGGCAGCCTGTGTGGTCTCTAGAGGTGTCACTGTTCATGCCTTTATGTGCCTTGTGTTATTTATTTATTTTTTTTTAAAACAAAGATCTTACTTGTGTTCTTGTTATAGTCCTGTCCCTTGACCCCCAATTCCCAGCCAAGTAAAGTATTGATGAAAGACTCTGAATGTTTTGGCCCCGGCCTACTGGCCCGCTAAATGTGATTTCAAAATCCTTTCCGGTTGAGCGGCGACTGTACACACCGAATATCAGCGGCGCAACTTGAAAGCCCCAGCGTTATTTCAAAACTATCATTTTGCTGAGGGGGAAAAAGGCGTCTCCAAGACACTAATTGTGTCTGCCAAGGTGGTTTTGTTTAGACCTGTGCTACTTATTTATTTATCTTTTAATTTATTCACAGGGCTTTATGCCTGTATGCAGAGGGGAACCCTTTTGAATTTTCGAGCTAATCTTTTAAACCTTTGTTCAAAACTGTTTTCTCACCTTATGGTTATTTAAGGTCTATGCTCACTTTGTTTTTTTTACTTTCTGATTGTGTAACAATGGCCTTGCTGACATTTGCAGCCCGTGATGGAAGGGTTAGAAATTCCAAGGCTGGCTGTGGACAATTTATTTTGTTCAGTAGAAAGAAAATGACCACTGTGCCATTGTTAGTTTTTTCTGTTATGTTCATTTCAGGGTTTGATGAGGACATCTCGGCAAATAGGGCATTTCAAATTGCATCATATTGAAATACATGCCTCTTTTGTCTTGTTATATTTGCAAATGTACAGTTATGATGGCACATCTCCATATTTTATCAGCAATGAGTGTGCTCACTGCAAAGCTTTTCTGAAGTGGAAAGTCAAAAACGGGAACCGTAAAAATGTAATACTAAGAGCGAATGCTTCAAGAGTGAAAAGACACTGCTACCACATTAGCTGAAAATATATTAGCATTTTTCCTCTCTTTCACTCAAATGGCGCCAGGGCTCAGCTGCGAATGTGAGTACCCCCGTTGGAAGAGCTGGGGATTTGATTCACAGGACGACCGCTAAAACCATGGAAGTGCTGACCACGACAGGAATGACCACCAAGGCCGTGCTCTCTGCAGTCAGTGACCATCACTGGTGGAAGGAATCGCTCAGCCGCCTCCGTCCACTGCAAGTAAGAACGCAGGCCTCATGTTTGCCAAAGATGTGTGTCGAAGTACGATGTTTGATGGTCGTAAGTCCATCCGCCAGGATCTTGCACAAACTTAATATTCATTATTGGAGAGCAAACAATCGAGAGCTCATCCATTTGCATATTTAAAAAGGTGAGCCCGCTGAATATTTCATTCGATGACTGGGCGGAGATGGATGTCTTGTCTCTGCTACGGTTTTGGGGTTTGGGTTTTGGGGTCGGGGTCCTGGCGATTGCAACCTTTTGTAAGAAAAAGAGAAAAAAATGCCAAAGATGTTAACTTCGGGATGGTGAAAGATGCCGATGCTGTGGGCATCTCGTGAAAGTTTAATGATGCTTCGATGGTCCTCAGGGTCATGGCGCAGGAGCCACTCGTCAGGAAGGGGTGTGTGAGAACTCCAACTTGGAGCATCAAGGCTGTTGTTCCTTTTATCAGGAGCTCATTGATGATCCCTATGTGGACCCGGTGAGTAGCTTTAAACAATGTGACTCATGGCTCATTATTTTCTCTCTCCCTTTTTACATTTCTGTGCCTTATTTCTCCTTATTACTCCAGGCTCCCTTCTTAAATTGCAAGAAAAATGCCTGAGTAGTTTCATGACTTAAGGCATTTAATTTGATTTTTTTTCCCCCTCCTATGACTTATAAGTTCTCACCAAAAAGGCGATAGGACAAAATTAATATTGATTTCGGTGGAAGAGTCATTTTCATGCCAACATTTGAAAGAGTCGATTGTACAGGTAAATGCAGCGTGGGAGATTACATTGGGGATTTATTTGTATGCTGTATTATTATACAAGTATTTTGCACAATATTAAACCTCAAACAGCTCAGAAAAGACTATTATCAGGCATTATGGTGGTAGAAGAGAGAATAAGTAAAAATAAAAGTACTTTGACCTATATGCCTCGAAAATGGTTGCCCCTGGGCTATGACTGGGCTTTTTACTCAGAGACACAAATCACACGGATCGCTAAAAGACCGGACGCAAGGGGAAACAGAGAAGGCGAATACATCTCTTCTCATGACATTTTAATAGGCCTCTCCAAATACCTTCTTCCTCTTCATCGCCAACATTCATCCATCTTCTGCCATCAATCTACCAATAATGGGTCCCCACGTCCGTCCGTCTATGAGCAGGCCAATCAATGAGATTGGTTCTCACCTTACCTTTTTTATAGTGAAGGGTGGGGACTGATTGAGGGGACGGAATAAGAGACAAATGCAGGAAAACTGATGAATGGCTGGAGAAGGAGACGCAACAAGTGTTTCCGCTGAACCAAAGGACGCCACGCAGGGTTGCTTTCTTTTTTTTTTTTTTTGGACAAAGTGGAATTGGCACATGAGAATCTCATGGTTGGATTTCAAAGATATTCCAGGGCGACAATTTTTTTGGTCCTGAAGTTCGTTACTTAACTACTTTTCCCTGCCCGAGTGTCTGGGAAATAAAAACATCTGTTACTGTGATCGCTTCTCCCGGTAGTGTTTTCTGATCTGAGCTCTCATGTAAAGGGATGGAAGGGATGGAAGGGATTTTCTTGATACAATAATTATGTTTCGCTTTATGAATTTCTATTTTTTTCTTCCCCATCTTCATTTCAGACTCAAGATGTGTATTCGTCCTACAAAGACGTTCCTCTGGAAAATTTTGCTGAAGTTCTACTGAGGACAGGCAAATTGGCTGAGACCAAAACAGAAGGAGAGACCCTTTTTCCCGCCACAGAAGGTCAGCATGCCTCAAAGGCACGCGTGTACTCGGCTACGAATGCACAATCCTACTTTAAGGCCTTTCGCGGAAAGCATACTGCCACAGATAGATGTGCAAGACTAAAATACGTCAGATTAAGTAAAATGTGCAGGACTGGGCTCATTTAATTGTTTTACTCATTTCAAAACAACATAACTAAGTTACCTTGGCTGCTCACTGTATTATTTTGGATAGCAGGTCCCCACTAAATGCTCAGAGATGGTGCTAGAATGTGGTGTTTGTCAGTGTACCATCTCGGCGCAGCTGTGGGATTCATAGAGAGCGTGTGCGCACTGAGCCTCATCAACTTGCCGCTTTCCATCACCCAGCCAGAGGGACTATATCTCTTGGACTGCGGGGTCAACATCAGTAGAAGAGCCTCGTATTGATTAATTCGTGAAAACCCACCCTTTCCACAGCAGCGCTAATGGCGCATCGCCATGACGCTACCAGATGGTATCGTTTCATGACATCATGGCCACGCTGTGCAATGAATGAAAGATTTTCACCGAAATCATTTCTCAAAAGAACCCCCAGCGAGCAGCAGGAAGGCCAGACATGTGATGTTTACAAACACAACCCAAACATCCTGTTGTCGTTGAAAAGAGACGTCTCCTCTGTTTTAAGTCACCTCCCCTTCACTGCGGCTGCTGATTGTGATGAGTAGCGACAGAGGAAAGCAACTCGGGGTGCCGTCGTGTTCGATATCAACCTCCAATTAATGACTCCCGTGTTGTTTGAGCACGCCTCCTGTCCTAAAAGCAGATTAAGAGATGGCCTTTAGGAAAATGACTATATGGATTTTTTTGATTTTTTTGGGGGGGTTTCACCTGACCCAGATAAGGCGGAGGCAATTAATGATAACACAAGTGGAAAGTGACTCTATGTCACTGAGCCACTTGGACAGTATAATAAGTCGTTGTCTCAACCTTCCTAATAACAATATGGTCAATATGGCTGACAAGGGAGAATAATGGACGTGGGTGGAGACACACAAAACTGCAAGGCCTTACCCTGACACCCAGTCTCATGCAACCGCGTCTCTCCATAGTGTCTTCTTATCACTCTCTCTCACACAAGTAGAAATACTGTATGCTTTAAATCAGGGTTATCTATTCTGTGTGTGTGTGTGTGTGTGTGTGTGTGTGTGTGTGTGTGTGTTTATCCCTCCGGTAATTCCTGTCCTGATGGTATCAGTAGCTTTAGAGAGCCGTGTAATCAGCTCATTCTGAGGTGTAGCTCATTGAAACGTTGAGGGAGGGGAAGGGATAGAGAGAAAAAAAATGAGGAAAAAGGGTGGGCACTCGTCTTAGTTATGGCTCAGGAAACTGGCGCATCACTCTACCCTTCCACTCACACAATAACAAAACCACAAGTCATGCGTGTTAGGTATCAGCCCTTGCGCGCCGTCATGCACATCAGTGCGCATTTCATTCGCTAGTTCCTCATTGTCCCCATCTTTCCCAGTATTCCATCCATGCTTTACTTTTCACTGTCTGTTCTGTTTTGGCTCAGCTCAGGCTGTTGCTCTCGTAGGGTCTGGGATTACAAAGTGAATTTCTGTCTTTTTTTTTTTTTTTTTTCTTAGCAAAACTGTTGTTATGAACATTTTTCTCTGTGATGAATCTTCCAATTACAATTTATTTTTTAATTGGTGAGTGATTAGAAAAGAAGTCGATTTGTCTCCGATATCCGAAGTCCATTCACTTAAATGAAAGGACTTCCAAAATGTTTGTGTTCCCTGGCTTATGTTTTTTTGTGTGTGTGGGTGTATCCGTGTTTTCTCGTCTGTTGTGGCCTCTGGGTCTGAAACTCAGGATAAAATCCATCCATATGCTTCAAGTTCTGTCTTGACTCCAAATCCCATCAGCCTGGGAGGCAGTAGAATAACATTTCAGCGCCCCAAATCCATAATACTACTTCAAGCAATATTTAACTCGTTGTTTATGTATTTGCAGTTGCCACAGGTACAATGAAATGAGAATTCACATAAGGTATTTGCCAAAGAAAAGCACTCTGTTCTTTTCAGATGACCTGAGACCATAACCTCCTGTTTATGGCATTTTCAAATCGCCCATAACATCATGACCACTGACACATAAAGTGAACTACAGCTTGTCCCACTGGAATCTGGCCCGCTTAGTCGATGAGATTCTGTTTACAAAGCAAAAAGTGAATATATTTCCTTTAAATCTGTGCAAAGTAAGTAAAATGGGCAAGCGTAAGGTTGCGTTCAGGGGTCAGATTGGATAGCTGCAGCACACCAGTGAGTCCAACTTCCCCAAAAACTGCAGGCTTAGAGTGGTTTCCCATTTTGCTTTGGTCAGTAATTACTTAAAGGGGTCCAAGGAGGGAAAACGTATGAACGAGTGACAGAGTCATGGATGACTGTGGCTTACGATGTTTTGCAGTGTCGCAGAAGAGGTACTTTAGCTGCAATTGCGGTCAAATGTAGTGTTGGTTCTTACCGAAAGTTGTCAGAGGAAACTGCATCACAGTTTGTACTATCCTTGTGTAGCCCTGGAAACCTTTGGGTTCCTAGGCTGAGTCCTGCTAGATGCTTAAGAGATGCTTAAAGTACCTACAATTGACACTTGAGGAGCAGAAATGGAGCATAGACCAATGGAAGAAGATTGCCTTGACTGATCTCTTCTTTTGTTGTGGATAATACAAAAGGCCAGGTGCGCACATTGTTTACGGCTTATGCAGGGAAGACAGGGTACCCAGAGTGCCTATGAGGGTTGAGAGACAATGTGATGGTTTGGCCAATATTCGGCTTGGAAGTGTTCGGTCCTGCCATTCATGTGGATGCAATCTTGACGCATACCGGCTATCTAGACAGAGTTGCAGCCTTATTACACTCCTTCTGGATGTACAAAAAGAGGCCCTGAAAAGGCCCTCTTTATAAGCATGCCTCTTTCGGTAGGAGTATCCACACTGCCAGACTACATAAACGGTTTTGTGGACCACGACAATAGGTTCAAGGTGTTGACTTGACCTCAAAATTGCCCAGAATTTAGGGCATTTGGCGGATAAAGGTCTCCTTGCAAGTTATCAGACTTAAAAAAAGTGCTAGTAGAAGATTTGATCATATGCTATCAAAGTCAGACACAATAACATGCCGTCAGAGGCCTGGTGAACTCCATGCTCTGACAGGTAAGGGCTGTTGGAACAGCAAAAGACAGACTTACACAATGTAAGCAGGGTGATCGTAAGGTTTTTGCTGATTGATGTTTGTAATTTGTTGGTCCCGGCCTTGTTCATTGATCTCTTCATTAGCCGTGAGAGACTGAGTCCCCTTTTTTTTTCCCCCGCAGTGTCTAGCTGTTGTCTATGTATGATGGTCGTTTTTTAACAAGGCATTAAAATGCTGTCCTTTTAAACAATGGGCCTGGAAATGGGTCTTCCAAAAAATCTGAAAAAAACAGAACCCTAACTTTACCAATAGTATTTGCATTATTACAAATGGACAGGAATAATTTTTGGCAATCAGCTGCACGCACTGTGCCACAACCTACATGGTTTTACCTTTATACACTATTGTTTATGCTTTGTATGTGACATGTAATGAAAAAGAAAATTAAACTCCTCGTCCGAACCTCCTCCATCTTGGAGAGGATCTTTCAATTGAAATGCCAATCACTTCTTGACAGTTTAATGTCCGAGCCCCTCTTCCCTTCATTTCAGTTTTACATATAGTTTATGTGTTTCATTTCAGTTTCAACCGCTTAGATTGTTGAGAAGGCATCTTGAGAGGGTTTATTTGATTGCTCATGTCAGCGTTTTTAAACACATCATTTACCTTCCACTGAAGTTCTGTATGAGCAGATCTCTGCAAGGTAAATGAAGTTGCAACTACTATTTTTGGGGGGGGGAGTTTAAATGTTTTCCACTGTCTGTGCATAATGAATGTTATTCATTTTACATTCACCTTAACAGAACAGTGCTTTTATTTGTCATAATAATAATAATCAACATGCCAAAATTGTCTGTCCTTTTTGTAAAATCATCTTTAACGAAGAGTTTCTTCTTTCCCCAAGACTGTTTTAAGGCCCTAATCACTATACAGAGTTTTTTTTTCTATTATTTTTGGGATGATGTTAATAAAAGGCTGCTAAAAAATCTCTAAATTTGTCACCTGTCATTATGTCAAAGACAGCATGAGACAGAAAGGAATGAAGAAATGGCTTCTTAAAAGCCGGCTTGTCAATGTGTCAAATTGTGATTTTAAATAAGAGTTTAGAATAACAGCCAATTAGCAACTCATCCCCGGAGGATCAGCTTAATTGTGTTCCTGAGACTGGAGAAGTCCAAAAGGCTTGTGTAGAGCGAGGGGACGACAATATAAAACTAATTCCCTTCTTTCACACTCGTACCAAGTTTAGTCGTGGTCCAATTCAACGCAAGGCCTCACTTCCCCATTTTGTGGAAAGGTTGTCAAGTCTCTTGACTCAGTGTGACTGACCAATCTACATATTGACACCAAAAAGTTGAATTATTAACTGAATTATTTTAACTTTAGACAAATTAGCGGCAAGGCAGTCAAAGCTGTAAGGAATTTTAGAAAAATGACACGCCGAGGTGTCAGTGACAGCA
The DNA here is from genome assembly GCA_901007705.1 of Fistularia tabacaria. Taxonomy (NCBI): domain Eukaryota; kingdom Metazoa; phylum Chordata; class Actinopteri; order Syngnathiformes; family Fistulariidae; genus Fistularia; species Fistularia tabacaria. Next base: position 234,549 of record CAAKHD010013763.1, on the reverse strand, counting down.
ATGTCTCGTAAAAAAAAAAAAAGATTTAAGCTGGAGCAAAAAGATAAAACTAGCTCAAATGCTTGTTGTAAGTCAGCTATTTTACCTCTTTTGATTTATTTCTTAAATTTACCACATGCTGCAGAATAGAATCATAAAATTGTTTAATGACCAAAAGCTGACCGAAGAGCTGCAGTATCTAATAAGTGAACTTGCTGCATGCAATGCCGCTGACCATCTGCTTAGAGCTGGTAGGAATTTGTTGTTTTTTTTTTCTTTTGCAAAGTAAGACTGTTTTGCTCATCTTTATCAACCTTGCAGAATCTTTATTTGGGACTGGAACTCTTCTGGCCTTTGGCAACCTTCCTTTCTAAGCTATGGTGATCAGTTATGCTGTTTATATCTTGGCTGCAATGAAGATTTCATCTCGAGTATCATAGTTTAGCAGTGTTTTATCTTTATTCTTTATATTTAATATATATATGAGGTTTGCATACTGTATAAGCAAAGTGACAAAATCAATCACACCGAAGTCAGTTGTTGTACTCCTTTTACATAGTGATGTAATAATGCTGCTACTGACATGTTTTCTTACAGTAAATAAATAAATAAAATGGAAAGTATGGCTTTTGAACATTTAGGCTAATTGAAAGTTGTGGTACACCAGCTAAAGAATTTTTTGTTTTCTTAAAAACATGACTAAATTAATTAATTTCATTATGAATCGTGCAATTCCCATTCCTTGCATAGGAGAAAAAAAATCATGAGTATTACGGTGGTAATGATGACATTCAACATTCAACGTTCAACTCAGTATACTATGGCTTTCAGCTAGAGTCTATGATTGCAGCCTATAATTTTTTTCTCTCTTTGTTGCCTAGTGTTAGAACTTGCAGATTTAGATCAATTAATTACAGATGGGTCATTGAATGTCAGCAACTCATCCAAATGACCACCAACAGAAATGGTGTTTTTCAAAAAAAACCAAAAACAGCCCCCAATATGTCTTATGGCGATACAGCAAAAGCATGTGAACTTACAATGGAACCACTGGATTTCCATTTTTAACAAGATTAGTAAATTGAGATACAAGAGTGGCATTTACAGCAAATATCAGACTGAAGATTATTACTAGCCAGCGTTTCATCTTCTCATCTCCAAACAGAATATTTAATTTATTGGTTTCCAGACATGCTCTACCATGATTGGTCAAACTTTACAAGTGGAAACCAGACGTCTCCCTGAAATTTTGCCCTTTACTCTAAAGACATATTCCCACACGGAATATGTTTGTAGAGATTAAACATGGATAATGTGAAACTCTTGCAATCACGGTTCCTGTTCGAGGCTAATTTAGCATGGAATTCAACTTTAAAGTGCACTTAGATTAAGCTTGGACTCATCTCGAGTGCACTTTTTCGAAGTGTGGATTTACATCCTCTTTGAATAGTAATTACGTTGTGTCTGAGAAGCAAAACACGCCGACGCCTGGTCGCTCACACACACACACACACACACACACACACACACACACACACACACACACACACACAAAAATATCAGTTGGACGGACTCACACACATCAGTTTGACGAGGAGATAGTCAGAATTTATGAATTCTTGCAGAATTTTTAATGACTCCTCTTGACTTTCCCATCTCTATTTTTATGAACACTTTTGTCTGGCCCATAGAGAGGTGTATTCTGACAGGCGCTATTGTCTATTTTCAACCAGGCTGAGCTGAGTCTCGCCCCAGATGGAAGGCTGGGTTGTTAATCCATACTTCTTTAGTTCACCCTCCCCCCTCTCCATCCCTTCATCTTTTCCAGTGTTGCTCCAACTGGCCAATGATGCATTTCCCAGGGACATGATGCTTGCTCTGTCCTACTTACTGGCCCTGCCTCAGGTAGGTGGATAAAAGTCTTATCAGTATCAGTAGAAACATTTTCAAACACACAGTGTGATTGAGATTGTGTTTTGTCGAGGTTCTGGTAAAGGGACAAGCATATCCGCAGCCTAAATTCATCATGTGTCTCTGTAGATGAGCTTCTGTCCGTGTCATCGGTCTATCAAAAAATCAAATTTGCATTTTAAAGGCGCCGGGAACATTTTGCTGCACGGCATGTAACAAAAGCAATCCATCAAAAGAATGGCATCGGGTTGTCGTGTCGCTCGTTCAATATTCAAGCGCTTTTCGCAGACATACCTATTTCATAATTTGTCGCAAAAAGATGTTTCCCTCACCCTGCTTATTTTCTCTCACCTTTTCTCTTGGAGGTGGCATATCATGTCAGGTCACAGTGCTTTTCCCATCTCAGTTCAGAGTTGAAATAGAAGACCATTCTTGACATTTTCTCGTCTGCCTGACGGATCCAGTGTAGATATTACGTCGTCTTTTTCTTCAGAACTTGTTGACTCTGCTCACAGACTGCTTTTTTTGGAGTATTTTTCAGTGTTATTTTGGCAAATCATAATTTGATACGCATTTTTTTTCTAGCTCTGAGTGGCAACTGGGAAAAAAAAGAGGCCTTATTCATTACTTCCAGACATTCTGTAAAGGGCACTTTCAAAAGGGTTTTCTTTTCTCTCAAGCAAAACTTTTATCATGTTTTTTAATTGTATTTAGTTTTTATTTCTGCCTCTATTCATCCATTCACCTAGGTACTAGATGCCAACAGGTGTTTTGAGAAACAGTGCCATTCGGCGTTGTCCCTCCAGCTGGCGGCCTACTACTACTCTCTGCAGATCTACACCCGCCTCAAACCCTGTTTCAGTGACAAGAACCATACGCTGTACCAGGTGAGCATGGAAAATAGTTTGTGAATTATTGCATTTGAAAAATGCATTTGGTTGAATTCTATCCGTGCCCTTCCCCTGTGCTACTTTGGTGTGTGTGGTGAAAAATGAAAAATAAAATCTGAATATAATTAGCTTTTTTTTATTCCACCCTGAAGTCTAAAAATTCCCAATCCACATAGGCAAAAGAAAAAAGCAGTGAATAAGTGAAGACACGTAATATCTAAAAACAGCCAGAGAGATAAGGGTAATGTTTGTTTGAACCGCAGAGGCTGAATTCTGGTTTCAGCTGTTTGTCAGAATATTCTTAATGAGCTCTGAGCCCCTTCTTGTTCATAACGGTGATGGGCAGGTTGGCACATATGGTTAGACGGGACTCACTATGGACCACAGCGTTCGCAGATGACATCACGATCCGTGGCGAGAGCGGGAAACAGGTGGAGGAACACCGAGAGAAGTTGCTGCTAGACAGAATACATGCGTGTGAATGAGAGGGACAGAAGAAGAATTGCAGGGTTACAGCGAGTAGAGATAAAGAAGGTGGAAGATTTTAGGTACAGGGCAACCGAGAGTGTGAATGGAGGTGAAGAAATATGTGCGAGCAGATTGGAATGCATGGAGAAAAGTGTGGGGTGTGATGTGAGTTAAAAAAAAAAATTCAGAAGGAGACCTGAGGGTTGGAGACAGTGGTGGTAAGGAAAAGACAGGAGGCAGAACTGGAGGTGACAATGATGAAAAATTCTCATTGGGAGGGAGGAGGATGGATAGAATCGGGAAGGAGTTCATCAGAGGGACAGCACCTGTTAGATGTTTTTGGAGATAGAGTCAGAGGGGTTTAGACTGAGATGGTTTTAACGTGTTCAAAGGAGGGTTGGTGAATGTGTGGATCGAAGTATGTTGAGGCTGGAACTACCAGGCAGGAGGCCTGCAGGAAGACAAGAGAGAGGATTTATGGAGGAAGTGAAAGAGTAGCTGGGGCGAGAGAAGAGGATACAGAGTTAGATGGAGGAAGATGATTTGCTTGGACGACCCCTGAGTGGAAAGGAAGACATATATTTATGTGTGTGTGTGTGTGTATATGTGTGTGTGTGTGTGTGTGTGTGTGTGTGTGTGTGTGTGTGTGTGAGTGATTGTGTG
>CAAKHD010013763.1:209185-230618 GCA_901007705.1 Fistularia tabacaria | reverse complement strand
TTTAACCATAGATGACAAATGAAATTTATTTATGTCATAGCATGTATATATTTATACACATATATCTCTCTATATATAGAGAGATATATATATATGTGTGTGTGTGTGTGTATGTGTGTGTGTGTGTGTGTGTGTGTGTGTGTGTGTGTGTGTGTGTGTGTGTGTGTGTGTGTGTGTGTGTGTGTGTGTGTGTGTGTGTGTGTGTATATATAAGATAAGATAATACTTAATTGATCCCCATAGGGGAAATTCGGGTGTTGCAGCAGCAACATTAGAGGAAAAAAGAGAAAAAAAAACCAACCCAAAAAAACCCAGGAAAGATAAATACACACATACACACAGTGCAAACACATATGCATATGCACATAGGTCACCAATGCACATATGTATATGTGTATGTGTGTGCGTATATATATGTATGTATGTATGTGTGTGTGCATATATATATATATATATATATATATATATATATATATATATATAAAAGATCCTCTTACCAATGGATTAGAAGTTTCATAAAGTTTCTGAACAAAGTTAATGAACAAGCGTGAGCAGGTGGCCTTTCATGACTCCTGAAAAGGCAAGAAGGAATATTGTGTTTCCAGTGCTCCACAGCAGCTATGGCAGCACTAACATTTGAGAGGTTTATAAAGTTATTTACCAGTCAGAATATCCAAATATTCCTCGTAGTTTTGCACTTTTGTTGTTCGTAATTCGTAGAGAGAATCATAAAGGGTTTATTGGCATGTCTTTCTGTGTTGTAAGCAAAGCACGGTTTCCAAGCCCGTACTCGTATTTAGTTGAAAAGGGGTTATTTTAAATGGTTTTAGTGTCAATTTTAAAAGAGAGTCATTTATACTTGCAACATTCAGTTTAAATGTGATCATCAAATACTTCAATTTTGCTCCACTTCTTTGTTTTCTGACACAATGGAGGCTTGAAAAAGTTTCATGATGATGCATTTGGCTAAAAACAATAAAAGGAACATTGCATTTAAAAACAAGCCACCAAAATGACTCAAAATAACTGCTGTAGATATTTAGAAACAATGATTTATCAAAGATGTTGGGGAGCTCTCCGGCGTCACAACGAGAAGTTTACAGATTCGTTTACAACCAGTGTCTTTTTGTCTCCCCCCTGCAGGTAGAGGTATCGACAAATATGGAATGGATAATATTTAAATCAATTTTCAAACCCAGAGTCTTAAATGTGTATCTTTTTCGTTGATATACATATGTATATTTATAGATATGTATATCAACTCTTTAAAGATTATGTGAAATGTGGCTGTTCTTGACAGAGAAGGACAGGAGAAATGGTCATGGCCTTGTGCAGGCTTGGAAAGAGGGAGGGAGGTGGAATGTTGAAATAAAAAGATTGGGGAAAAAAAAAACATAGAGGCCAGCGGAAGTAGATAAGTAGGTCCCAGCTGACATTCAATTTCAAGACTGTTCACCGATGTACCGTGCATTGAAGAAAGCACACGCACGCACGCAGACACGCACGCAGACACGCACGCACACGCACGCACACACACACACACACACACACACACACACACAATGAAATCAAAACAGAGACGATAATATGCCTTGTGCATCTAATGGCCACAATTGGTCCCAATAACTAACTACAACATTATTTCCATCCGCTCTCTCTTCCTTTGACTTTTGAATCTACTATCTCTCTATCCATCCATCCATCCGCCCGTCCATCCATTCATCCTCCGTCAGTCAGTCTCAGAGTGTTCTACCACAGTGCGTGCTTGTTATCATTGCATTTCAGGTCTTGCCTTCACTCAGCTATTATTGATAAGTGTAGAGGCAACTTTTTTCTTTTTTTTTGGGGGGGGGGAACGGATGCTGGAGGGAACACAACCTTTCAGTGACTCTACCCTCTTTTCTCTCCCTTTTTGCTTTCATTCGTTTTTTCCTTTTTCCCCTGCCCTTCGAGTCTCATATTGCTATCCACCCTGCTTCATTTATTTATTTTTGTTCTCTTGTCAGTTAAGTTTAATGAATCGCTTTGTTGACATGACAGTTCTGTATTTTATGTGCCTCACTCTGTCCCCATTGTCTTTCTGTTTGTTTTCTTTCTGTTATCATACACTCCCTTTTTCCCCCCCTATAGGCCTGTCTTGCTCTTGTCGGATCTGAGGCCTCTCTGTCAACAATATTATCTCGCCGGTGCATGCTTTATACATTTCTCTTGCTTTCTCCAGCTCTCTTGCTTTGGCTTATCTTCCGGGGGCATACGTTGTTGTGCATGATATTTAATTTCAGATATGTATGACAGCATGAGCGAATGCCTGTTTCACCCTGCGAACGTCTCACTCTTGCTTGCTTTGCATTGCAAAAGAGCTTTGCGTGAACAAACTGTCTATTGCATGTTTTCAGACATGTGTAACACTGAGTGTCCGATATTTAGCAGTTGGCGAATTTGCAATTATCTTAACTATTTGTATTTTTGTGTGACTGTGGGTTGGTTTATCTGTGTATTATGTTGCGTCTAGCCGTTCCCGAGTGTTTTCCCCCACTCCACTTGAAGAGCAGTAACACAATGTCGCAGTGCTCTCACTCTTTCGATTCCCTCGTCGCTATCACATAATTTTATACCCGAGCACTAAGACACCAGACACTCCAGCCCCTGAAGTCATTTAGTTGCAAATAAGAGTGGTATCCTCTAAAGATTTAGTTTAGGTGTTTGATGTGGTTTAAACGCTTCAATCAACAGTGTGCTTTCCTATTACGACGAAGATGTGGACATTTTAGAAAGGAAAAAAAAACAACAACCAAAAATAAGGGGCTGGTCCTCAAATAACTCTTGCGGATGACATTTTTTGGCTTAGACATCAGCGCACGGTCCGTGCAGTCCAAATAGTTTTCCTCTATGTAAAGGTATAGGAGTTCAGCATTAGGGGCCAAGACATAAGATAAGATAAGATAATACTTTATTGATCCCAATAGGGAAATTGGGTGTTGCAGCAGCAACATTAGAGAAAAAGGAAAAAAAAACAAAAAAAACAAAAAAAAGGAAAGATATATACACACATATATCAGTGCAAACACATATGCATATATGTCACCATACATTCCCACACACATGTATACATACATAACCATAACTACATAAATGTATATACACATATACACAATATACACATATATACACATATATACATACACATTTACACATAAATGCACACATGAGCAAGAATAAATAGATAAACCCCTCACTGTTCAGGGGATCATCCAGACTTCAAGTAAACCCCTGCTCCAGTTAATCTCATCGTCCTTCTCTCTCTGTCATTCGACTTTTTCTGTTCTGAACCTACTTTCTTTCCTGAACACAGGAACAACCCATATTTTCCAAAATACTAGCTGCACTGTCATTGAATGCTATACCAAATGAAAACACTGGATGCACTGTTGCACTCCTTCATGTGTACAATAAAGGTCAGATCCATTTAATCTATGTGATTCGGCTTATTCTTAAAGTAATTTTGGAGGTCGAGGTCCTGTTTAACTGCTGTAAGAGGAGGCGTTCAAGTTGAGCTGTCAAGCCTTATTCACGCAAATAAGACGGATGGGAGGCTTTTCACACTATCATCTCATCATGCGCCGCAAAGTAAATGGAGTCCACTGCTGTTAACTTGGCTTTTACTTTCAGTTAAACTGACAGCATCGCATTGTTATTTGAAATGTGCCCCGTATCACATTCACTTTTAATCCCCAAGGAGAAGTTTGTTCTCTGTATTTGACTTGTCCTGCCATGCCCATTAGTCATGGGCAACTATTACACAGCCTGGGGGACGAATTCAGAGGGTAGTGCTTTGGTCAGAGCCAGGTCATAATAACATCGACCCTGCGTGTAACTGTTGAAGACTCACCCCCTGAGCAATATGATCACACTGTAGCAGTATACCTAACCTTCATGCATGACATTTTTCATTGACTTCATGCAAATAAACATGATTATACAAGAATAGTCATTTATTAATTTATTATCTACTTATCCATGCTTATCCTGCACTTAGGACCGGGCGCCAATCGAGACATGCAGCGTCGAGACATACAAATATAAAACACCATGAAAATATGAATTAAAATAGAAATCCAGCCTACATTTTGAACTGTGATATAGGATATCAGATGCATTTCCAATGCAAAAAAAGATATGGAGCACATGAATTGGAAAACTGGGATATTTCCCTGAATGAGAGAGTGACTGGTTGTCTGTCTGTATATGTGGCCCTGCGATTGACTGGCGACCAGTCCAGGGTGTACCCCACCTCTCGCCCAATGGCAGCTTGGATAGGCTCCAGCATGCCTTGTAACCCTAAGTAGGATGAGCAGCACACTATGGATGGTTGGATGGATGGATGGAATTACTATATGCATTTCAATGCTGATCGAGACGGGCAAGGTGTGAATCAAAATACAGCATACAACAAAAGTAAAAAAAAAAAAAAAGCAACAATCACAAAGAAATACAAAATATACTGTATCTAGGTGGCACAGTGCCACAGTGGTTCAGTCCCTGGTTAGATTCCTACAGGTGGGCATTTCTGTATGGGGGTTTTCATGTTCTCCCTGTGTCTGTGTGGGTTTCCTCCGGTTTCCTCCCACGGTCCAAAAACATGCATAAGACTTGTGAATGAAAGAATGAGTGAATGGTTTTATGTCTCTATATGTGGCCCTGGGATTGACTGACATCTCGTCCAGAATTATCTAGTATAGATAATTGTATATAATTCAGTATGATGGTCAATTCATATTGATATAATACAGACCTAGTTCAGCCATACTTGCTGTTTGTATCCTGCTGCTCATTGCGTGGGATGCTGGAGCTTACCCCAGCTGCCATTGGGCGAGAGGTGGGGTACACCATGGACTGGTCGGCAGTCAATCCCGGAGCCACATATACAGACGCACAACCAGTCAGTCTCTCATTTGCACATCTGGGCAATTTTCCCAATTTTTCCAATGAATGTGCTGCATGTCAGAAAGGTCCCCTGTAAAAGTCGAACGAGGGTCCATTGTGCTATGGGGCCAAAGTGCTTAATGGTGCCCTACCTTGCCGCCTGCTGTTTGTTAGATTTATCATAAATGAATACTTTCCGTGTGGCAAATCATCAAAATTGTGGCTCAGAAAAGACCGCACTGATCTTCTATCATGGCATGGAAATGGATTTTTCCCATTCTTCCTTGTTGCATAATAAGCTGATATCCATTTCCTTGCACCAAAAATATTTTTTTATGATGCTGACTAACGTGGTCATTAATTAAATTGTACTGGTGGTATTGTTAACATAGGAGTGCGAGACAGCCCCTGCTTTAACACTGGGGTCCTCTTGATGTGTGTTCATTTCACCCAAAGTACAGTGGTGCGTGTGAGAGCACTGATGCGCCCCCGCTTTAATTCGAGCTGCGAATGCTCCGCTGCTGTGCAGCGACGCGCTGAGCAAAGCTATTGAGATTTGCCAGTCAACCATGTACGATCAGACAGACACGCGTGCTCACAATTGACTCATAGAATTGATTGTGAAATTATAACATGCAGCGAAACAGTTCAGGTCCTTGAGCAGTGCTTTGTAAAATTTTGCATTATAAAAGTGAGTTCCTCAGTTTATTGTCACAGATGCTTCATATGTGGTTGATATACCAAAATGAGTTCTGAATTGGGTAGGATTTTATTGATCTTTGTATAATATGTATTTATGGATACCGAAGGGCAATCCAAAAACGGCGGGGATGTTTCCAGACTGTCACATAAACGCAAAGTTTAATAGGGCACTCACTAGAATGAAATGGTATTATAACCAAGGATGAAGATGCTCCCCAAATAGCATATGTATCCTTTGATAAAACAGGACATTGCTTTTCTTTATGGTGCTGTCGAAGTGCAAATCGCGTAGCCGCCGGCTCCCCATTGTTGAGAAAACTGAAATAATGAGTTAGACTGAATGACTTGCTCATCAAAGAACAAAAAAAAAAAAATACAAAATGACACTTTCCCCTATTAACGCAGATTGTACAATTATTCCATTCTACACATTGTACCCTTTTAATGGAATCATTAGTACTCCCTATGTAACCCGTGGGAACCCCGCACTGCAGAGCGGCTGCAGAAGAGGGCACAGTTAGACAAATATGCACTCTAAATTTAATATTGAAATGTACTGGGGATTTTAGAAACAGAAAAGTGTCTAAACCTTTGATTAGATGCTCGAGGCTCATGGTGATAAGTTGCTCCTGGTCATCTTGCAGTGACGTCTCTCTGGTGTATGTCTTGCTTGTAATCTGTCCCCATCTTGGCGTCTTATGACCGGGAATGCAGCTGAGGCTGTTTATGAAGTCATTATTCTTTCAAAATTGATGCTTGGTTTCTCTCCCCTTTTGCATTCCTCCTAATTATCTGCACATACTGTTTACACCATTTGCAGAATTAGTACTAATGAGTCCACTGACTGTATAGCTAAGTACTAAGCATGACATAAATACAAGTCATTAAGATCATTACTCGCTTACTCTACAGAGACGTTGAGCATATTTGCTCCTTTATAACCTCTATGTTATCCTTACCACACAAAGAGGGACTCAGAGAGTGATGATGAATTAGTTATGTTTGGCTGAGCGCTTTAGTATACTTATGTGTGTGTGTTTGGCTTTAGTGACTTGGTGCCATGCGTGGGATTGCAACACTTTCGGACACGGATTTATTATCACGTCGGCCCGCCGGACTGATTGAAAGCAACACGCATATCTTCACGCCCGAGATCTGACTCGGGGTCTGGGGGGAGGGGGGGGAGGGGGGGGTTGATCTCTTCAGTGGAAGTACCTCAACAATAACAACATTTCCAAAAATTACCGGATACCCCACACGGAGTTAATCAGATGATTTATCTCTTGCCACTACGATGGTGAAAATATCGGGTTTGACGGACAGGCTCATCCATGACCTTTGGGCTCCACTCAGTTCATCAAGATTTGATGTTATATCACCGTTACATAAAATATTAGTGAATATTCTGGTTCATGCCTGCAGTGGCAGCTATAAAGCAGCAATCAGGCAGAGCTTATCCCCCATGTGGGCACCACTGTTTTATTTAAGGGCTGAAACTGTACTTGGTGAAGGGCCTCATATGCTGTCTTGATTAATTCATGTATTAAAAATAACGGTTATCTGAAACTGAGTTGGTGATTCTTGCTTGATATGTAAGAAATAAAAAAAAAAAAACACTCAGAATAGCCTCTATATATGAATATTGCTCTGACAAGATTTCCAGATATAATTACTAGGCAGGATTTGTGAAATTAGACAGATTTTGGTTTCCATTATCACAGTAACACTGGTTTGATTTCTCTATTTTCAATTTTTGTGAGGGGGGCAAAAAAATTCCACAGCATTGCACTGCAACTTTGAACCACTCTCCGCCCCTTAGGCTATTCATGTTGATAAATTCCAATAAAGTTTATATGCCTTGTATCGTTCTTTACTTTAACAAGAAATATGAAATAAAAATGTGTATATTCCTCAGGTCATTGGAGCAGACTTAGTTTTGAATCATTTGGACATTTGGAGCAGACTTGTCCACTGTTCCAGTGAAGATGTTAATAAATCTAAATAGTTACTTTTTAAACATCAGCTTAGTTGTAATGCTAAAATTTCCATTTATTGTATCTGTTGATTCTTGTAGAATAGTCTTGCATTTTACCTGGGCTCGGTAGTTTTGGAAAAAAAGGGATGTTGCTGAATCTTAACGTTAGGATTCAATGAAACATTTAGAAAATCCGTTCCCTCGCCGTCTTCACTGCATCATCCTATCATGTCGAAACACGGCACCTTGAAAAAGGCAAAGGGGATGACTAGTTGTAACGAGAATTAATAACATGGAAAATGTCGTGATAAACATGGAGTTATTGTTTTTAACACTGTTCCCTCATTAGCAGCATCACAGGAAGGAGGGAAGTGGAGAGAAAAGAGCCCGTGGCGGCGCTTGAACAGAGCTAAGAGCAAGCCGGAGAAAAGCTGGCTTCCTCTTAGCTCTGTCACAATTACGCTTGGCTTAACCATACCGTTTATACTTTCTTTCATGACAGGGTAGTTGTTTTTTATGATAATTGCAAAAGGAAATAAAGGAAAACATTAGGAAAGGTGAAGGAAAAAAACAGGGATGACTGTGGCGATTTGGTTACGCAAAGCCTATTTATTAGAAATATCCTCAAGATTACTTGAAATGGATAATAATAAATTAGGAATCTAAACTATTACATTTTAAAAGGCAAAAAAGGATATGGCAATAGAATATAAACACACAGACTGTACCTGGTGAAGCGTTTCTGCTGTTAAAATCTCATTTCAATAAAGTTTTTTATGTCCATTCCATAGAACATCCTTCAAACATATGAGTAGATATTTAGGAATTACAGACAGGTGTACTAAAAGACTAATTCTTCGTGCGGGCGAACTGTTCGGGGGGGTGGCGAGGGGGGGCTCATTGGCTGAAACACTTGCCTGTGTGATTATGTATTTAAAAACCATATAAATAAGAAATATACCAGCAATTGACGTTGAGGATTCATTAGCCTCCATTCCTTTTTGATGATAGAAATCGAGCGCGCTAAGTGACGTCTCCCGTCTCACATGTTAATAATTGTTGGACAACCAGCCTGCTGGTTCAGAGATTGTCTCAGCATGAAAAATAAAATAGTTTGCTCGTCTCACCCCCCCCCCCATCCCCATCCCCATCCCCATCCCCACCCCCCCCCACCCTCCCCTGCCTCATATCTATTTCTGTTGTCTCCTCTCCTTGATCCTCTCATTGGTACTCCCCTCTATTGCTTTCTCCACTACTATCTGCCCTCCCATCTTTTGCTTCCTCCCGCCGCCCGCTCAACTTTTGATCAGCACCCTCCACAGATTGAATAATCATCCCATTCTACTTCTTCCCCTCACCTCCCTCACTGTCCTGCATCTGAACTGCGAAAACTGCCAGCATGACTGCGGCTAACGCCACATCTGAGAACACATAAGGCGCGCTTGCGAATTGAAACACGCAGCGAGACAGCCTGGAACAGACACACACATACACACGACCGCACAACTTTATTTTCAAGCTCGCACATTTCCAGCAGCAATAATTACCTTATGCAAATAGGATCAACAAATAAACCATCTCATCCTGTTTGGGCGACAGCATATAAGACGCCCAGAACCTAAGTCAGGAGCTCCTTTAATTAGAACAGGGGTGATGTGGGAGATACGGTATTCACCTATCTCTCCTTGAGCATGACACTAATAAATATGTATCCAATATTAAAATCCCCGCCAGCCTTAATCACACTGGCAGGATTTACCAGATTTACCTGTATTTTGTAGACATATAGGAAAGAGAGGGCATACTGAACACACGCAGGTGCAGCAAATTGGACCAGCAGATGTTTGGGCAGGATCGTCAGTTTGCCCCCAACATTTTTCTTTTTTATCCCCCTTTCCTAGACTTCTTTTTTTAAAAGCCTCATTAGTTTGTCGCGGCAGAGCCGAGGAGAACCTGTGAAGTTGCGGATGCCACACAGCGCCGGATGTTTGAAGCTTGGTGTGCGACACAGTTTAATGATAAGCCTTTTAGAACAGTTTGCATTTGGTCAGACCTACCTTGAGGGGTGTCCTGCACCTCTGCTATCGCTCCGCGGGAATTACCGTGAAAGCGAACACGGTTGAAACACAGTTTGAAAATACTGTCAAGCTGTGAGCTCGAGTGCATTGTTGTGTTAAGTCATGGTTATTAGATACAAACCCTAAAATATACCAGGGTACTCCAAAGATCAACGATACATCGTACCTCAATAATGACTTCCTTTTGATGCACTACATTTCAACATCATGTTTTTTTGAGGACTTTTTACCGTTTCAATTCATTTTTTCCTTCGAATGATGGGGCTACATTGTGAGCTCTAATATTACCATAACGCCCCTACAACAAAGAGGCATTGCTTTGCATCTCCATCATTTCCATTTGCTCAGAAATCGCAGGCTCATTATGATTTTCTGTAGTATCATATGCGGCTTTTAGCATACCATTTACATCAAATTATTCAATTTCTCCCCCTTACGCTGCTAAAAATGAGACATTTTCATTAGCTGTTTGTCTATACATGTAACAACAACCTCTCTTGTGTAGGCTGACCCGAAGGAGCTGATTCGACTGGTCACGCAGCACGTGTCCGCGTATTCCGACTGGCCGGAGGAGCTGCAGAAGTTGATCAGCCAGCTGCATGTCTACAATGAACGTCTGACCGACTTCACCCAGGCCCAGGTGTTGCAGGGGTTAGGCCGCGGGGTGGACATCCAGCGCTTCAGCTCGGAGGCTGAATACAAAAAGGAGACCATCCTCGGCCTCACAGAGTGAGTACTGCCGGATGGATTTTTTTACTCTTTCTGTTTGCGTAAGTATCCATAACCGAGTGAGTCAGATTTGTGTTTTGATACAACACGCATTAATCACGATGATAACCATCCCACATGTTCTGTAATAGATTGTTTATTTTGTTGGAAACACCTTGCCTATTTGCTTGGACCTTGCACAAACTGTAATGATTTTTTTTTTGCTTCGTTTGCCCCATCCTCTCTGTATTTATGCTCAGGACACTGGATGACGGCGTGTACAGGATCTCTGTGTCCCTGGCTAAGCGTTACAGTATTCCCCTGTGGGAGGTCTACATGACTCACCTTGAGTTCCTCTTCACAGACAGCGGGTACATGCACACGCAAATATACACACCGTCGCATACAGTATGCTTCCCCGGTGAAATTTAAATCCTTCCGTTCAACTCGCAGGATCTCATCATTTTGAAATACCACAATGGAAATCAGAAATTCACCTAAAATTAATAGATTTTCAAGGTTTCCTTATTTGCATTTGATGATTGTATCTCGAATTAACTACTCCTTCTTCTGATTCAAAAAAAAATGAAATTAGCTGCATTTTTGCTTGCTCATATTGAAAAGTATATATAAGTATATGCAGAAAAACAACTTAAAATAATTTCCAACAGAGTGAAATTAATATATATTTTTAAGAAATTCAACCACTGATACCAGTGATATACCAACAATTCCTAAAAAATTGAATTGGTCGTTCTTTTGGCCTGGTGATTTGTCAAATTCTGTGAAGGATCTTCCAACTGGAGTTTTCTGTATAATCCTGCTGGCAGACAGAAAAAGAAAGCAAATCGATCAAAGGATGTGGGTGAAAACACAATCTCTCCAGTGAAAAGAGTCAAACTGGGTATTATTTTTTAACATTTTTTACTTCATGTCATCGTGACACACATGAATCTGGACCCGATTTTGTGAAAACGAACCGGCAGGACTGACGTGACGTCTGCAGAGGGTTTAATGTGACGCTGGTTGTTCTCCAGCTAGGAAGTCTGTTGCAGACTGTTATCCGTCATCCAACCCGTAGAGATTTAAAAAGAATGTTGGGAAAACTCACACCGGGGGGGAAAATAGCGACAGCTAATTTTATCCTGATGTAAATCCCACGCGATAGATTCAAACACCCTGACAATGGTCTCACAAAACCACACAATCTTAGATCTTGCTGCCTGACAATTGCCCGGGGACTACTATGTGCAATGTAGTTCGTTGGTGGGCGACTAACAAAACCAAGTCCTTCAGTTTTTTGCCAGAGGAATGGAAGTCATCCTCTTTTTTTTTTTTTTTTCTTCGAAGCATTAGAGGGCTATTAAAAAAACGTCAATAACTGCTAAAGCATTTCATTGCATTTTTTTTTTTTTTTTTTTTTTGTTGTTTTTTCAAAGCTTCATCCAACTTTGGAAAATTTAAGCTACAGCATGACTTGTTGGCATGTTTACCAATGTGTTATAAGAAAAACTCACCACAAAATTCAAGGTCAGAGTGGACACTCAGCTGGTGTGGTACGAGAAAACATCCTGAAAGCATTTGTTTATCCATTTAAAATCAGCTCTAAACCGCCGTCCTTTTTCAGCCATGTCGTCCTTGGAAACGTTCTCGGTTGAGTGGAGCATTCGAAGGCGGACTTGCGTGTCCAATTTGATAGGACCGGGTTTTTTTTCACACTTCATTAATCCTTGGCTTCATTGAAAGAGTTGATGAATGGATGAAAATTGGCCATGCAGACGAGTGGGGGGAATGGTGCCCGGTTCTGCAGACAATACGCAGACGCATCCCGAATCCACAAGAGACAACTGGACGGGTATGAGAGAAATAGATGGGAAGTAAGTGATCCCGACAGTTGGGACCGGTGTATTTTTCACACATTTATAAAACAGCAAAAACATGAGTTATAAGCGTTGAATTAATTAGATGTCCAAAATAGGTCTTTTGAAAATCGACATGTGTATCATTACAGTCGCGGATTTCATGCAGCCCCAGGGACTATTTGTTCTCGTGTGCTGTTTGTTGTATAATTTTCAACGGGTCAAACATCTTCGAGTGGGAGTCTGCGTCTCAATCGTCAAAAAAAAAACAAAAAAAAAAAACTTGCCTATAAGGACAGCGTACTTAAAAAACCCGGGTAGTAAATCAAACATTTTATCAATTTATTTGTGTTTTTAGTGGGGAGAGAGGACGTGTTAGTCCATTTCCATAATTTATTTGCCATGTGATTTCATAGCTGGAGATCTGACTAGCTCTGCACCTTTTCTTATTTTAATAGAATGCCTTTTCAGCAGAGTTTCTCGCATGTTTGTGCATTCATGTGCATCTGTAATAAATCCCCCCCCCCCCCCCTCCACTGCACCCAGATAGAACGAAATGGTTTATGGGCTGTACTTAATGATAAATAACAGTCTGTACCTTTCTCAGTCCTATCCACAGAGGGTGTGTGTATGTGTGGGTGTGCATGTATCTTCTCGCAATATCAGAATATCTGGACAAATGCCTGAAACATTAAGATCTCGTGTTCTTGATTCGAAGCGTCTGTTTCTATTGGTTAAATTGACCGATGGATGTTGAGAATCATGTCGGTGGAACAGACGGAGAAACTGATTTTTATTGATCCTCACAAGAGATTTGTTCTTTTAATTCCTCTTTATGTTGAAGGCTTTTATAATACTAATGAATGATTTCATTTTTTCATATTAATCAAGCGAAAAAAAATATTGTCAAGGCCCTGTAATTAACCTACCAGGTTTCCTTTTCCTTATTCACGGACTTATGCCTGGAGAAAAAAAAGCAAGGCCATCAGATTTGTACCAAACCAGAGGGACTCAATTGCAGCTATTACCCCTCTGTCAGCGATAGTTTGTCTTTTTTCACCAGGGTATCGTAAATATCAACATAGCAGATCATTGCGACTCACTGGACAGTATTAACATTCGCCACCTGGTCATCGTGTCAGGAGCTAACAACAGCTAGCTCACCTCCATACAGAAACCTTGTCTCTGTGCTCAGGGAGTTTCTTCTGGGAATACTGGTTTACTGGAGGGTTTCTTCTCTTTTAAGGCTACAGGTTGCAATGTAAAAAAAAACAAACTAATTGTAGCTGCAAACTCGGCACGAATTCGCCTGGAAAGCAAATAGTCCAGTCTGAAGTGTCCATTTGAGTACGAGGTGCTGGCAGATTTGCCATCATCCCTCAGCTCGGGGGCACCCGCCTTAGATTGGTTGTTCGACATAATTTACTAAACTACTACCAGCTATGTAATCAAAATAAGGTGTCTCTTTGACAAGCTGACTTCAGCCACCAACCACACCCAGCGATCACATTTTGACAGGCACCTTATTTTCTTTTGCTTTCGCAAACCAAACTACCAATCACACTTTGGCCAAACGCATTTTCAATGACGTTCGGTTGAGCGCCCCGGGGGCAGCCCTTCTGCAAATGGGACTCCCAGCTCCTTACCAGTCGAAGATAATGATATCCTGTCTGCCATGTTTGCAACTAACCCTCACAGGGCCAAATGTAGAATACATCGGTGAACACTGAATACATACAAAAGCAACAGTATGTTTTTCTTGGGACCAGACATCACCAGGAATGAAAATACACCGGTGCATTTTGATTGCCATACGTTCTTTGTATCTTTTCATATCACTTCTCATATCATTCAATACCATTCTCGCATTTATTTGCTTCTTTTCTCCATGAGGAGAGCTTGTTTTTTGGAAAATGTATTCTGTAAGCCCCTAAGAGAGAGAAATGCCTACAGAAAATGTGCAGGAAGGGGCTGTAGATAAACAAAGGAGGAGGAGATGGATGATACAGTCAGAGTGACCCTGAGACAGTCCTATTAAGACAAAATAAATGCTTCAGTGGAATCAATGCACTGCTAAACAGCACCACTGTCAGGTTCTCTCTCCGTATATATGTAGGTCCTTTCAGATCTTTGCAAGGGCCCTTGAGGGACATCAATTTCGGCAAAGTTTATTGACATCTTCACGACAGCTGTTCTGAGATTTTAATGGCTTCCAAAAGCCAAGAAGATCAACGGGGAGGAAAAAAAGATCTTTTAAATATTTCCGTGAAATCCCTTTCCATTGCAGTTGACAGGCTTCTTAAACCCAAATGACACAATCAAATATTTAAAGTCCAAAGTGTTTTAAAGCTTTTCATTTTTGTACTTTTCCTGCTGCAGCTAAATTCTCTGATGATGCTTTTGATACCCCAAGGTGTTTACATGAAAGGTAGGAGGGTACGTCTCTTCGAGTAGGGGGACAGTTCTTACTTATACCTTTTTCATGTAGTATACTTTGATTTAACATGCTTTAAAGGAACTAGTAAGAAGAGCCGAATCTCTTCCCCTGAAATTTTACAAGGCAGTGGTGGCTCCTGCAGGACAAGCAGCATAGATAATGAAATAATTACTTTAACCTTGCACATCTCTTAATGGCCCTTGAGAGTCCATAACAGTCTCCCTGGTTAGGTTTTGCCTTAGTGTTTTTTTTTTTTTTTAAATTTCAAATCAGGCTTTTTTTTTCAATTCACACCAATAGCATTTCATCTGGAAACAAACTGGGATTGTTACTTTGTGTTTCTTCAAGATTAACTCTGTGTGTGTGTGTGTGTGTGTGTGTGTGTGTGTGTGTGTGTGTGTGTGTGTGTGTGTGTGTGTGTGTGTGTGTGTGTGTGTGTGTGTGCGTGCGTGTGTGTGTGTGTGTGTGTATGTGTGTGGTTGCCAAAGTGAAATCGTGAAATATAAAAAAGCAGCCAATTTCAGCTTGTAACTGCATCCAAGACCTGTTCACTTGTTTTGTTACATGGTATTGTGTGCAGATCAAAAATAGTGTTGTGCAGTACCGTCCCTTTCTGACTCATTCTCACTTTGTTTTTGGTTCATCCTCAGATATGAAGGTTGGTGTAGAATTTTTCACACATCTGGTGGTCTGGCATACAAAGTTTTTCACACATTGACCGCACATATGTCCAACAGCTGGCAAAGGGAAAGCATGCATATTAAATCTTGAGCCATGTTAGTATGGTTGCTTTGTGGCTTTTGTATATTTTATCATCAACAGCTACAACTGTGTTTTCTCAAGTGTGTTTAGCATTCTGATGATAATATCTCCTAGCGACAATATGTTTTCCTGCTTTGAACTAAAGAGCATATTTATTGGAGTGAGTGGGCTGCTGCTGTTCTGTACTGTGCTATTTCGAAATTATTGATATGTTTACGTGCTGTCCACGGAGACCAAGCGAGATTTTATGCTGCATCACGACTGTGCCTAGGTGCACGACTGCCAGCATTATTTTTTTAGGCTCAGGAGAAAATCGAACAGCGGTACCTGAACCGCCATATGCATTTAAAATGTTTTCAGGTTTCCTGTCCTTCACTTGATTTATTTCAGGCAGGACGCACAACACGCGGGGAAAACGCTCAGTTGAGAGACTTCAAACAAAATGGCCATTTATGTCATTAAAGTCAATTTTCCCTGCTCTTTCAAATCCTACTTGCATTGTTTTGTTCTATAGTTTTACATCCATCACCTCAGCTTCATCCTGGTATAATTTTCTACCTTTTATGTCTATTCGCCCTTGTATGTAACTATATGTTTTGAGGGAATAACACATTTTATGTTGGGAGGAACATTAATCAAAACAAGGTGATGTGTTTTTAGTACCCCGGTATTCACAACCGCACTCTGTACTTCTTCATCTCCCTCTCCATTCTTTATGGGCAATGGATTCATCCATAAAATACATCATGTAGACTTAACAATTCCTACTTGAAGGGGCATCTCCTCATTGAATCGTCCTAACAGCAACTGCTTAGTCATTTAGTTAAACAGGGCTTCGTCTTGCCCATTTTGATTATTTATTGTGGAAATCCGACCTTGGACCAAGGCTGTGTCGCAAAGCTAGAGGTTGACTTATTTCTATAGAAACAAGCACAAGATTTCACAAACAGGATTTCCTTCATGTCGGCATATATTAATATTGTTTATATTTCATTTAATCAAAACCATTTTAATGTCCACCACCGCGCGAGTGTGCAATTCAGCCTCCAATGACCCGTATGGAAACTCCACTTTGGTCTCTTCTGACAAGAATATATCTTGTCAAGTCTGATTTTCTTTATATAGCACCAATTCACAACAGAGTTGTCTCATGGCACTTTACATGTGGAGTAGGTCTAGACACCACGCTCTCAAAAACCTTAACAGAGACCCAACAGGCTCCCCCTTGAGCGAGTGCTTGGCCTCGGTAGCAAGGAAAAACTGTCTTTTACTGGGCAGAAGCCTTGGACAGATGCAAGCTGGATGGGGGCGGCTGTGTCCCACATGGATTTTGGTAATCAGGCTACTTGAATTTCTTATGCCTTTATTTGGACTTTTTTTTTTTTTTTTTGTAGCACTCTTCCATGAGGAGATGAAACACATTACTTTTATTGGACATAATGCTGTACATCTAACATCCCATGCAGGGGGCATGCAGGGAAAGATCTCCAGTTCTTTCTGCCAAAGCTCTGACAAGGTCACTGACAGGACTATTAGCTTCCTTCTACGTCTTTTGTGGTTCAGAGGCCACAAGAAAAAGAAAAAAAAAAAAAATACAAACCATTGTACAGCAGAAATGCAGTCGCAGGGATAACTTAATTACATTGGGAAAATGGACCAAGATATTCTCCATCCATATGATGTGTTCTTTTTGCGATAAAACCTCTGTAGAGGTCATCAGACTGGAGTATGTTGATAAAAGCTGACAGGATATTCCATCTGACCTTCCGCTTTTGGCTATTTTTCCAGAAATACAACATATCTCGTAGAATTTTGTAGTCCCTGCTCTTGTTCAAAAGTTGAAGATTTTATCGTGCTCTGTACGACGCTGGATATCAGTGAAATCATGTAATTTAATCCCAGTTTGGGTGTTTGTTGACCCCAGAACTTTTTCTGAAACAATCGTGTTTAGACAACTTCTCAACCTCCATGCTATTTATCGTGCAAAAAATTTCTCCGTGGAAACTCTCATAATTGTTTACGTCTTTTTTCGGATTTTACCAATTGTTGGTCACCAATTGTATGAATGGCAGATCGAGCCAGTGGGAAATAATGTCCATTCTGTAGACATCCAGAAGCCTTCTGCATTTTTATAGAGTGGAGTTGCAGAGGAGAAATTACAACAGAATCTATTGACAACAGCAACGCTGTTTCATCTTGCCCCTTTATTAATGATCACTTGAGATATAGATTTTCGGAATTATCATTCACATCGCTTTTCCCCTGCAACGATTGCTAAAAGGTGAATACATTGACTGGCAAGTCATAAAGAAGCTCATCTTTAATTGTCAGCCTCAAAGTGTCAATCATTTTGCATAAAATGCACAAAAATGAAAATAATTGACTTCATATCTGACTTAAGATGAATGCAGTACTTTTTTTTTTTTCCTCAATAACTGAAAAATTCAGTATAGTATATGTACTATTACTTACCAAATCCACAGCCAGGAAGTAATGACGAGTCAGTTGCTCATTGGTCGATGTAAATGCCCATAAAAAATATAGCTGTGTGGCATTTTAATTTTAATAGCTGCTTTGTAATGAATTGTATACTGTATGGTTCTCTGCAAAGGATCATCTTTGTTTTTTTGCAGATATATGTGTGAGGAATCTGTACCGGTCTATCGAGAAGACACGTGTAACAGGAAACCGACAACAAGTGCATGACAGAAAAAAAAAAGAAAACTTGGCTTTTTCCAACACACTTGATGGACATTTACTGATTAACAAATGATCAGTACTGATCATAAAAAGTTACGCACGTTGAATAAATTCTAGGGAAAATGAGAGGCCGCATTATCATTCCGTATCTACATAACGCCCCCCAGTGACCTAGAGTTTAAGTCCGCTTGTCTGATTACCATTGCGATTGTACATGCCTCTGAAATTGCGGATATTAGCAGCCTGTTTTAGTATGGACATGCTGGCGAAGGCAGCTAACAGAATTTGCTAATAGTAGATGGATGAAAGTCCCCTTGAAGAAATGAAGAGAAGTAGGGGGGGTGGGGGGGGCGCTTGGAAAATCACAAAACTCAATCGGATTAGATGGTTTGATCACAGATTCTGAAAGTAACATGATCGTGTTTAGCAGCTGCTGATATGTCCATAGAAATCAGAGATGAAGTTAGAGATGAAGTTAGAAATTGTGTTGTGCAAAAAGATTGAAATAACTCCCAGCAGCCAGTGGAGAAGGGAACTGTGGGACAAAGAGGTGCTTGGAGCTGCGGAGATAAGGCAGCCGGTACTTTCAAACCAGGCAAAGTCTGACAGTATATTCCTCAGGGTGAGTACCCTGACCCAGATTTAAGATCTGTCCTGGAAAAATTTAATTCCAGATAGAAAACTCTCATCAACATTTCATTTTGGTGACAAGTTGTCTCCCCACAAAGCAAAAGTCCAAGGAAGTGACTGACAGGAAGGTATCATCATGGTCCTAGCCTTTCAAGTGATTGTGCGCAGACAGAATTCTGTTGTTCAACTGTTGAGTATTCAGACACCGGCCTTATCAGCTCCTCCTCGGTGGCAGCGGCTGCATTACGTAGGCTTTGTCAGCTTTTGTCAACATCTGCGGCATTTAATTTGAATGCAGAAAAAAACAGGCCGCGACTGCCAGAAATTTCAACTGAGGGTGCAGCAGAGGAAAGTCACTGGATATTCATACTGCTAACAACCATCTCTTCACTCGACTGCCTTGATTTAAAAGTGTTTTTTTTTTTACTGACTGGTCATTATATATACACAGTATGAGCACATAGAACCTCAAACGTTATGTATGCTCGAACTGAACTGCATGTTCAGTTCGAGCATATTCACCTAGTGAATTCTTTTTGACGGGGTAGAAAAATAAAGACAGAGATGAGAAGACTCCGAAGAACTAGGTTACCTCTTTTACCTCTTTCTGACGCATTCAGAACAGAGTCTTCCATGAACATTGAGAACAATCCGTACACTACATTTGCCAAATTAATAAAAAATAAATAAATTAAAAAATTAATTCTATATTGGGAAATTGTTTTGGTGTTCCTTTACTTTAGAGCTTTCTCTCACGATGTCATTAAAGACTGAATCATCAGACTTTTATTCGGGTAATAGACTTCAATGTGCCAGTGCACAGTTAACCCCCATTGTCAGAGCGATTAGTGTTATTTGCTTTGTTGAGCGTATTGTCAACTGCTTCCAATCCAGCTGCAACACTGTTGCTGCATTTTTGTTTTTTGTTTTTTCCATCAGTGAAAGCTTGCTCGCAAGTCTGAAGGGAGAGTACTGAATAATAAAAAAAAATAAAAAAATGCCTTGTTTGATGTTGTTCACTCCTGACAATAAATAAATAAATAAATAGAAATAGATTCTTTTTCGCAGTCCCACTAGACAGCCACAAATTACCAAGAGACCCTCTTTGACTACCTCCAACCATCTCGGCTCGCCCTTACCTTTGCATTCATTATGCATCCTTGTATAATTTTTTTGTCCTCCCAACCCCCAAAAAGTAGTGCAGTTTTGAACTAAGGATTGGCTGAGGTGCTTCTATATTTACATATTTATTGAAAAAAAAAAAAATCATTACATGTCTTTTCAATGAGAAAGTACCAGCTCATAGTGTGACTGATATCCAATTTTTTTTTTTCCCCAGTCTTTCCACCAAGGATATCGAATCCCGGAGCGAGACCCTCGGTCTGTTTGACACTTTGAAGAGTAACCCTGGGGCCTTCTTCAGCCACATGAACAAGTACGTTCTGCCCAGTGTGGAGGGAACAGACCTGGGACGCCTACTGTACTACTATACCTTGCTGGATGCTGCCGGCTCTGAGCCTTACATCCCCACCACCATCAAACCAAATTCCCATGTCAAACTGCTCAAGAAGCTCAAGGCTGTTGCCAAAGGTAGGGTTGGGTTTATTTGCTATTGCGGTGATAAAATGGATGTACGGTATATCTCAAAAATACAGTATATGGCCAAATAGAATATATGTGTGTGAATGAGAGGAACCCCGGTGGAATGGTGAGGCTACAGGGAGTGGAGATCAAGAAGTTGGAGGATTTCAGGTACTTAGGGTTAATAGTCCAGAACAACGGAGAGCGTGGAAAAGAGGTTAAGTAATGGGTTCAAGCAGGCTGGAATGGGTGGAGAAAAGTTTCAGGGGTTCTTTGTGATAGAGGAATTTCATCTAGAATGAAAGGAAAGGTTTACAAAACAGTGGTGAGACCAGCGATGCTGTAGGGTTTGGAGACAGTGGCAATGAACAAAAGACAGGAGGCAGAGCTGGAGGTAGCAGAGATGAAGATGTTGAGGTTCTCTTGAGGAGGTCAGGACTCTGTGCAGGCCAGTTCATCTACAACAGACTCTGTCATCCATGTCTTTATGGACCTTGCTTTGTACGCTGTTGCACAGTCATGTTGGAAAAGAAAGGGGGCAGCTCCAACCTGATCCCACGAGGTTGGGAGCATGGAATTGTCCAAAATGTCCAAATGCTGATGATTGGTAGAAGAATGGTCAAAAATTCCCATAAACACTCTCCTGAACCTTGTGGATAGCCTTCCCAGAAGAGTTGAAGCTGTTATAGCGGCAAAGGGTGGACCGACATCATATTGAACTCCATGTATTAGGAATGGAATGTCACTTAAGTTCAAATGCGAGTCAAGGTAGGTGAGCGAATACTTTTTGCCAAATAGCGTAGGTTCCCAAATCAGCCCATGGAAACAGCCTAATAATTCCCTGTACTTTATACATGGTAAACTGCAGGACTTTGCCACAGTTTATTTATTGCTAACACTGGATAGCATCCTTTTTCTCATGTTACGATTGGTAACATCCATTAAAACCCAGTAAGTAAAAGAAGTTTGATTTTTTTTTTTTTTTTTTTTTTTTTTTTTTTCCCCTGGTTGTTGTTTGGGCAATATTTTTAAATGGACTTTTTTTTATCCAAATAAAATACTTTCCAAAATGCTGGTT
>CAAKHD010013763.1:187742-208816 GCA_901007705.1 Fistularia tabacaria | reverse complement strand
GAGAGACAGAGGGAGAGAGAGAGAGAGAGAGAGAGAGAGAGAGAGAGAGAGAGAGAGAGAGAGAGCACTTTTTTGCAGTATAAATGCAGCCCATATATGTCAAGGAAATCTATCTGCTTACAGTAAAGCAGAAGCACCATGGAAAAAAAATCCACCGCTTCTTTTTGCTCGCATATTATTTTCCGGCCCAACTTTATTGCCTTTTGATTTCTGGCTTACCTTTAAGTCATCCAAGCTCTGAAATACCAGTCGCCTGGAGTTGGGTTTTTGCTAGATGTAAACAACCCGACCATCTCACCTTTTCCTGTAAATACCGAAGTAAGACATTTACTCTGGAGTTAGTTCTCAGTCCACCTAAAGCAAACATGTACCAAAAAACGCTTTTGTGGTAGCATGCTTTCCAAGGACACTCCGCCGAGGTTACAGCGTGTCACCGGTCGGGCATTCAGAATGGAGCACTCAAACTTTGCGTGTAGGTGGAGGAGGTGACACTTCTAGGTGAAGTCAGAAAAGGTCAACTGTGTTTTCACGCCTCACCTCCTCCTTCTGTTCCTTATCGCACCGCAGCTTTCACTGTTGACACATGTCTCTGTTTAACATGGCTACACCCTCGTTCACGCACATTTAAGTCACGCACGTCAAGACAGTTGCGTTTTCTGTCACCTAAGTATGCAAATTTTTCATCTAAATTTCACCAACATATTCAAAGTGTAAGCTATTGACTACAGACAACCTCCGTACCAGTGTTTCAGTTCCTGTAAAAAAAATAACAATAATAATAATAAGTAATAAAATAAAAGTCTAAAGCTGAACTTTTAATCTTTCCATGATATTAATTAAAAAAAAAAAAGGGTTTAAATGTAGGTTCGTAGACAACACTGTTCCCGGAAGCAAGCAGCAGTGCTGGCATGCCTGCTTTCTCAGACATTTGTTGGCATGGTGTAAAATTACCCAAGAAAGGGGGAAAAAAAAAAAAAAATCCAAAAGAAGAAGAAGACTCGTTTAAATGATTGAAGCACACCTCTTTCCATTGCCAGAGGCTCTGACTCAACACAGCACACTGCTTTTAGTTAATCGCACTGCCCTCGGGCATGGAGTTAATGACAAATAACAAATGCGATGTGTAAATCGGTTAATCTAAAGCCACCCATACATCAGAAGACTTTGAAAAGATTTGGAAAAGACCACAAGAACACAATCATCTCACACCTGCTCACATCTAAAGACTAGTTTTTAGAGTTTTAAGTCTTAGCCGAGTCTCAGACTGAAATTTCAAAAAGACTGTGAATCTTACAGGATTGCTATTTGCAACTCTAGAACTTGATTCCTTCAGGAAGTTTTTCCCACCATGCAATGTTTTTACGGTTTCTTTTTGCAGAGCCTCTGCCGACAGTCCATCGGTTTTCCCTCTCCATGGGGTCGTGATACGTTTGAGAGTTGACATCGTACAACCTGGGGTGTTCTGCCCACAGCTCCACCATCCGCTCCTCTTTCTGAATGGTCCATATTGATTAGGACGTCCTTTGCCGTTTCTGTTCGACAATACCGCAAAGAAATACCGTCTCATCCGCCAATACCGCTTGGCTGATTGTTTGTCGACCAGGATTCCTGTTTCAGGTTTTATGAGAGCTCATCTATTGGTTGTTGATTGTGTTATGTCACTGTAAAGACTGAATAACTTGCGATAATCAGAATCAGAATAGCATTTATTGTCTCTGCAGGACACAAATAGATTCGAATAAACATTTAAGAAAGAGAAGTACAAGTCAGAAAAAGCACCAAACTGGAGAGCACAATGCTGCTCCACCTGAGTGCGCCTCCATCTTGGAATTGGAAGATATCAAAAATGTTTGATATTGTCGTAAACCCAAGACTCGAAAAAAGTCTGATCAGATTACCACCTGATACTTAAAGACTGAGATGACTGGAGCGCCGTGACTCCAATCAAACTGCTAAAACTTCCTTCCAACTTTCAGTTTTTAGTCTATGACCATGAAAATCTTTAGGTTTGAGCCCAGCATAACCCATAGCTTTTCGCAACAGAATCACAGAAGAAAAAAAAAAAAATCGAGGTTGGTTATGGGCGACACGGTATATGTTGACGATCATTGTTTGGATGAGCGAACTTCAATTATACCGCCGCTTCGACTTTAGCCCATCAACACTCCCACACACATACCTCTGTGCTGATTTCAGCGAATGGATTAACCCCCACAGACTAAACACTTGGTGACCTTGACACTCTTTAAATCTCGAGTCTTCTCGTATTTACGCATCCACAGACACAGTCAAAGCCAGATCCCGCATCTTCACACATTTTCACGCACAGCCTATTCTGACGTCTCGTGGGCCACCAGGTTTTTTTTTTTCTTTTCCTGAATCACTTTTTGAGTTGCGGATGGGGAAAAAAAACAAGCGAGATACACCTGCGCTCAGACATAAAGACAGCGCACAGACAGGTGGTGTGTGTCTAGTGCTCGTCACAATGTCAGATGGTACCAGGTGACCGTCTGAGTGGACTCTCTTGAGGAAAGGGGATGAGAAATGCGCGGGTTTGGAGACAACGAGACGTGCGAGTGGAGTGGGCAGGGCAGGGGAGAGAAGGAAAGTACATATGTAAGTGCATGTAACGCTTATCTACGGTTTAAGTGTCTGTCTGGGGCTGTCTGAGACTAGGGCGCTCGTGCTTGCGTGCACACGTGTGTGAGTGAGGGATCCTGAGCGGCGTTGACAGTGCCCTCCCCACAGACACACCAGTGTTAAATATTTAAAGCCCAGACAGGCTAAAGTGTTGCCGCACTAATGTGTCTGTCTGATAGCACCGGAGACCCAAGAGCTCGCCGCTCGCTCGCCTTCACACGTGCACACTCCCTCAGAACACACACACAAACACACTTACACACACAGTAAATACACGTAGCAGCAGACGAACGGAGTAATTTATTGCTGTAATTATTCCGTAAATGCTTTGTGTATTTCATATATCGTGCCTAAACAAAATTGCATTATGTGTACTGAAAAATGACCCCGTGTTCTAAACTATCACATTCTAAACCAATAACTGTTGAAAATCTGTAGCACTTGTAATTTAAGGCCTCTTGTATTACTAATCTATTATCCAACACACTATTGTCATTTCAAATACCTGTTATGTATGAACAATGAATGAAAATCCCTCAGGGTGACTTTGTGTCTTGTTTTGGTTTAAATATCTCCGGAAGGCCGTGAGTGTACGGTTAACATTTGATGATGTTCTTTCTTTATTTTCATCCTCTTGCTCGCAGGCTTGAACTACAGCCGTCTGACTGACGAATCGCTGGATCCCCTGACTTCCCTCGAGCCGGTTCTCACCAGTCAGAATGTGCTGTCCATCTCCAAACTTGCCGTGTGTCTGCCAGTGCCTGGCGGCGGAGGAGCCACTGTCTCTCCCAGCGCGGTCCACGCGATTTGGCTGCAGAAGCTGTTTTGGAAAGGAGATGCCCATTTGCTGAAGAGACCTCCGCAGAGTGACCAGGACTACCTCCACGCTTACGACACCTGCGCCAAATATCTGGACCGTCTGGTCCCTGCTCACGCCATTAACTTCCTGGATAGCATCACTTTCTCCCGCGATACAATCAAAAATGTAAGCTCCAATTGGGCAGAAGATCAGTGTGAAAATTAATTACAAAGACGAAAGTAAATGTTTTCAGAACGTTTTTGCTTTGTAAGCGTAAAGATAAATGTTCTAGAGCTTTGCAGTCACAGTGTCAAACAATAATGTTCCTCACTTTATATAGTCCTCATTGTCTGGCCATTTCTAACATCCCTGGCTGAAATGTCAAAGGCCTTTTTCATCAATTCCACATTATTCCGGTCACATTCGCACCTTGTTGCCTCGAAACACATAGTGGTCATAATTTGTGAAAGGAATTATAAAATTGCATGAGAAATGTCAGCCACGTTATTACAGCACTCTGAAAAATTGTCCTGCAGAGGTTTAAAGAGCCAATGCACACCTTATCAATATTATACTTTTTTTTGTTTGTTTGTTTTCATTTTATACATGCACATTTCTACCTCCAGCTATAGATTCCTCTTTTTTTCTGAAATCTTTGACTCATAGCCTCTCTCTTTTCCTGTGATTCTGGGGGCTAATTGATCCTTTTTAAATGCAGGGCTAATTAAACTCCAATTCCCAGCAGGCGCTCTTCCCCCCTGTAATTTTTAACATGCAGATTAACTCTCGGCAACCCACTGTTGCCTCTCCTTCTCTTCCACTTTTCTATCCTCTTAAAACCCTCAAAGGGAAATACTTGAACCTTTTTACTCTCTGACCCTTAACACCCCCTTCCCACTCCACCCCCCAGGACGGAATGATCTTTTTCCCCTGAAGGCTAAAGGATGGGGGAGGAAGCTGCTACTTATCCTGCCTTCTACTAGACACATTTTTTTTGGCATTTTCCCACCCTGAGATGTATTGGTCATAGATTGCCTCTTCAATGAAAAGCATCCCTCCCAAGCTCAACCTCCAGGCTGATTTCAAACTCTACCAGAGGCTTTTATGTGTATTGGTACTGACTGATGAGGAAATGCTTTGACACACTTACCAGTAAGACCATAGATTACCTTCCACCACCATCACCAACACACACACACACACACACACACACATAGTTTTCACACCTGTCATTGCATTGACTAACCTAACCAACGTCCTGAGAAATCTTTCCCGCATCAGGACCAGTAAATGTTCTCATGAGGGTGTCATTTTCTGACAAGATCGAAAAGTCGGCTGCCGAAACCCATGTGTGTGTGCACGCGTGAATTGCGCAGTGACCAGTTCATTTGTCAGGAAAACTGTATTTGAGTGGTTATCTGGATCTGAGAAACAGCCTGGCCGTTTAATTGACTAGCAACCAGACATAGATGAGCAGCATGTCTCTGGTTTTGTGATCTAGAGGTGTAAAGTTGTTTTTTTTTTTTTAAGCGTGTGTGTGTTTGTGTGTGTGCGTGCATGCGTGTGTGTGAAAGAAGCTCGACAGCACCCGTGTCTGTCCACACTAGTAAATATAGACACCTCCAGCCAAACATCCCCCCTAGCAGTAAATGGTTAACCTACTCTTACTGAATAGACTCAATTACAACAGCCTTCAAGCAACAATGTCACTTTGTCAGGCACGTGCGCACACACACAAACACAAACACAAACACAAACACACACACACACACACACACACACACACACACACACACACACGCACGCACACACGCTTCTAAGCACCTCATGCATGTTTTTTAGTGATAGATTAGGTTAGACCTGCCTGGCTTAATCACGTAAACAAAGGAAACATGACGCAATGTTTTCCAAGTCTCTTTCTGTCAACTCGTTCATCCCTTTGTCATCATCTTATGTTTTCAGCTGAGCATCCAGGCGAGATCGGAGATAATAAAGAGAGCCACCAAGGTCCTGCGCCAGCTGGCTGAGAAGAGCAGGAAGAGAGGGGGCGACGGCGGCACGGAGCAGGAAGGGATGCACCCGGCGGGAATGAGTTTCGATGAGGCCCTTGCTCACCTGCAGCAGTCGCAGGCCCACCTTGACAGCCTGAACCATACCTTCATTCTGTCATTGAGAGACAGCCAGCAGGTAGACTCCCATCCCCCTGCCATTAATGATTTAAGATTTTTATTGTCATATTCGTTTTTGTATGTTGATTCAGACAATGCAATTAAAGTCTTACTTTGTACACTCCATTCACACCAGATGAAAAGCAATAGAAGCAATAACTGACAATCACACTAGGAAATACAACAGTGGGAGACAGCTTACAGTGATGTACTGAATAAAGAAAATCTTACTATCCTACTTATGTTCTTAAATCATTAAAAAATCTTGAAACTGTTGAAAATTCTTGCAGCTAAATTCTTACTTTGCACACTTCCTCCACACCAGACGAATAGCAATAGAGATAATAACTGACAATAACACTAGACAGTACGACAATGGGAGGCAGCTTTCAGTGATATTCTAAAAATAATATATCTGAACTACTTACTTGCTTAAACTCTAAAATATTCCTAAAACTCTTAAAGATGTTTAAAATCCTGGAGAATTCTAATATCTAAATTCTTACTTTGTACACTCCCTCCACACCAGACAAATAGCAATAGGGACAATAACTAACAGTAGCAATACACAATATGACAATGGGAGACAATTGATAGTGATGCACTGTAAAAAAGAATAACATACATATAGTAAGTAAGTTATTGTAAAGCAATAAAATGAGTAAGTGATAAATAGTAAATAAAAAAAAAATTATTAACTTACAAATTCAAAGGGGGGGGGGCATCCCATGAATCATGAATAAGAATACCACTTGTTTTTGGTAGCAGTATTGGAAATGTCACTGAAAAGTTATTCTGAGAATCCCCTATTGTTGGATGGATATACATTTCAAGTGAATCGGCAGAGATGATTGGATAATTTATTACAGTGCTCTGTGGTGATGGTTTTTGCAAAACTGAATAATGAGAGATCTCCGAGGGCAATATTGTAACTAAGTCTGATTGATATGCAGCTCAGTATGTTCAGGAGATTTGAATGATTTAAAAAACATTAAGGAGGAATTCATCTGCAAAATAACTGAGAACTGGCTAATTAGACGTTCTGAAAGAATCATTTATTAGTTACGTTTCGGCATCGGGACGCAGAGGTGCGCCCAGCTGATTGAGCTCACATTCTCGTCCAATGCCTTTTTATGGCTGTGCTAAAGGGGTTAAAGGTAAGGTAATTTATCCAGAGTCTTTGAATTATTATTATTTTCAATCTCTTTAACAAGGCAACACATTTAAATGTACAGATTTAAACGGGCAGAGCAAAAATTGATACGACGGCCCAAAAAGAAGAAAAGGAAAAAAAAATACCGATATCGTGAGATAAATGGGATCTTTTTTGTTAAAGAACTCAACCAAAAGCCTGCACCATTAGAAAACACAAATAAAGCTCTTCAAGAAACAAAGAGGCTTCGCCTGATAGAAATAATGTGATGAGAGATCCATTGGATTTCCTTTTAGTTTCACTAAAAGCCTATTTGGTTGACCGAAACACCAGGTTTGTCAACAATGGATGTTGTTTTGATAAAATAGAGTCCAATTGGCAGGGGATTGCAGACTAGAATAACCAGATTATAATATTTGAGTTCCACAGAAAGGATCTAATTAACATTATTTAACATTATTGGACTGACACGATTGATTGTGCCTTGTGCAAAGAGTGAAATTATCATATATTTGTCACCGCTATTTTATAGGTCAACCTTCAGTTGGATAAATATCGATTCTGTCTTTTCCCCATCTGACATGTCTATATATCCGTCGGCTGTATATATCCGAGGTGGCCGAGCTTCACTAAGCTCGTGCCGAGGCCAGTCAAGGGCGCATTAATGTGAGTCTGCGGATTGTTGTTTCACACCAGCCCTGCCGTACAGCCATGTATATACAGTACGTGCACCATGCTGTATCTCATTAAGTAAAGTCACGCTGACTTACCCCGCTGTCACCTCCCCGTGGCTACGTGTGAGTGCTCATACACGAAATGAATGGGGGGTGGGGGTGGCAGAGAGAGGAGAGGTTATGATTCGGTGGTCTCGGTGTTGCTATGCGACCAAGAGATAGTGAAAACTGGTCATTTCTGAATTCCATACAGTGCAAGTTAATAGTACTTAGCCTCTCGTTTTATCCATGCCTCTGTAATAGAAAATAAGATACGAGCATTTTCAGGCGCAACCACGTGCTAAAAGCAAAGGTACACGCAATGTAACTTCCCTTCCAGTGCTGCAGATGGAGGGAGAGAGATCGTATCCTTGGAGATAAATAAAAAGGATATAGCAACAAGGAAAGGGAAGATAGATAGAAAAAGATAGATGGAAAGAGCCCAATAAGCTGCTTGGCCATACTGTAGTCATTTATCAAGCGTACGTGGCCAGCCGCCGGGTGTAATGGCAGTACCACAGGTATCTTCACCTCTAATGAGAAAAACCTTCAAGACACTTTTGTGTGTGATGTAGATTTATCGATTTTATTCTTGACACAAGCCACCTGTGAGCAAACAGTAGCTCATTTTGCAGTTACAAAATCTGCATCAGATTTTAAATGGCTGGACTTGAGCGTTCCTAACTTGGTTTTTGCATCAGGTACAAATAATTTTATGATGAGAAGCTATATAATGGTTTACATCAGCTGAAAACCAACTAACCATGGCAAACAAGCTATAAGCTGGATCTAGCCATATTATAGCCACACACCCCCTCTGCAAACTTGTCAAAAACGTCCGCTGTAACACTAAATGCTTGCAGAAGTTCAGCAGACACATAACGTCCCCTCAACTGCAAACTTTTTTTTATTAGTTTTCTGTGCATTGCTCGAAGTTAAAAGTCCAGGTGATTCAGTGCTGAACATTAGTGGATTTTCCAGAAGTCAGAAAATTGCCTCAAAACCAAATGATGATTCCTTTCCCTCCTGGTGTAAAAGCTCCCCAACATGTAGTACAAATGGTTGTGATTCTGCAAAACCCAACGAAAGCTGGATTAATCGGCGGCAGGCTAAAAAAAAATAGCCAGCAATTTCATTACATGAAAAAGTAACAGTGAAATCAAAGATGCTTCATGTCATGGCATGTTTGGCCCTATCGGGTTCTAACTTGATCATGAAGAATGTTGGCGTCTCATCGAGGCATTTTGGAATCAACTGACGTACCAGGTATTCTCCTTGATCCTCCCGCAGAATACTTTCTTCAGAAAAGATACTGAAGTGTGTGCAAATTTAATTGACCGAGAAGACAAATATTATTTCTGAAGTTTTTACAATCTGCGTGTGTGTGTGCGTGTGGAGGGGAAGGGGGGGCGAATACAACGGGAATTCTTCAGATACCTGCAATGTAATTTCCCGCTTACTTTGAGAAATCGAACCAGCACGTTATTCAACAACTTGTGTTTGGCCTCGTCCTTTTGGAAAAAAAAAAACAAGAAAACCATGTATTGATCGCTTGACATTTCAAACATTGGCGGCCGTTTCGCTGGCTTGAAATTTTGACAAGACATGAGTTTTTTTTTTTTTTTTTTTAATCTTCATGTCACCAAAAAAAAGGATGTTTCGCTCTCAGTGATTTGTCAGTTTTCTCTGGAGTGGCCAACCCTTGTACGCCTCCTTCTCGAGTGCTCGGTGGCCTTTTTTGGCACAAATTTCAAAGTCTTTTGTTTGGTTGCAGCTTGAATGGCAGTAATATCTTTTACTCTTCGTTTTTTTTGGCGCCACCGTTAAGGTCGGAAAACTTGGGTGTAGTCTTTGAAAAAAAGGGGAAAAAGAAAAACATTAACTGAATATATCGGTTCATATTTTGCTGTATGCATGTTTTTCCATTTCCTAAAGTGTATCCGTATTATTAACATGCACTTACACACTTACACACAACTGAACAGACACCTTTTCTGACCCGCCTGGTTGAAATGTGTTGCCTTTTCATTGGACAAGTAAAAAACAAAGGAAACCGGAGCAGTAAAGTAGTGGCAGTCGTCTTCCTCTACTCGCTTTGTATATTTTATTGATATATATTTCTGATAAATCAACTCAAGACTCAAGCATTTTTTTGTCATTATGCAGGCACAGCAAAATTTCGTAGAAACCCCTATGTAAAAAAAATTACGTGATTTCTACAACAATCCGTTGTTTCTTCCTGCCTCCTCTAAAAAGAGTTACTTGACTGTTTTTTTTTTTGGTTTGTTTTCATTTTCTCTCTTTTTTTTTTTTAATTGCAGGAACAGCTGAGGGGTTACAGTCAACTCTATGATTTGTCCCGCTCCGAGAGGTCAAAAGTACATGAGCTAGCAGTCACCATGGCAACTGACGGACAACCTCTGGAGTGCATTGGCGAGCTTCTGTGTGTGGCCGTGGGAGACCTAGACCTGTCCGTCAAAAGTGTGCTTTGTGCCGCGGTGGAGAGAGTAGTGGCCGCACTCAGGTATTTTTCCCTCCTCCCTGTTTTCTTGTTTTCTTGCTTTCTCTGTGTGAAGCTTTAAAAATTGTAATAGTTAGATGTCTCCGTGTGTCTTGGATTGACTTACATTGATTTCATCGGTAATTAATTCATTTTGAGAAAAAAACGTGTTTAATATTCACTAGATCGAAACAGACGGGGTCCAATACCTTACTTCAGTCTCCATGATCTTGATTGGATAGGAATAAATTATAGACTTAGACATCTGTCATCCAAAGCTGGGGGAAAGTGTGGAAAACTCAAATTCTTTTCAAGCCACACTCTATGGGAAGCAGCAGCTTCTGCTTCTTGGAGTCAGATATATTTAAACTCTATACCTGCATCTGACGCAGGTGCTTTTCCTCCAGATATCTTGATTCATTATTAATCAAAGACGACGTTGCATGCTGAAAGATTCTACTTGAATGCAAAGCTTTTCAGAAATCTGGAAAAAGTAAATAAATAAAATAAGAGAGTTTCTCTCTCTCGGGCCCAGGCACCACATGCTACCATAGAAACCCCACACTGTGACAAGCAGGAGGCAAATTAAGTTGTCACCGCCATTCATTTTATTTCCCCCCCCCTTTTTTTTTTTCAAAATTCTATCTTCCTGGTCATACCAAAATAAGCCAACACTATAATTCATGAATGAGCAAAGTATAGCTGCTTTGCTGAATGACAGAACACAAAAAAAACCAACATAAAAAAAACAAACAAACAATAATTTACCCTAAATTTTGAATAATGCTTCACAGCCTTCGTTTTTCTTTGAGGATTAATATCAAGATTTCTGTTCGACCCCTATCGTTATTCATTTGTTCATTCAATATGTATACTGCCTACCTCACACTCATGTTTGTTGGGGTGCTGGAGCCTATCCCAGGTGTGATTGGGCAAGAGGCGGGGTTCACCCAAGAACCGGTCGCCAGGGCAGTACATGGAGGCTAACAACCATTCACCCTCTCATTTACATCTGCTATAGAGGCATACTACCATTTATTCTCATTCACAATCTGGGAAACCAAGGGTGTCCAATGAACCTGCAGCATGGTTTTGGACTGTGGGAGGAAGCCCACGCAGAGACGGCAAGAACGTCTTATTTTAAGTTATCATAATAATGTCGAGCAAGCCAGATTCAAGAGGAAGCTGGTCCTGTTCTATCTTCGCCTCAAAGTACGAATTGGATCCGGCGCTGGAGGCGCGCGTGTGCGTGTGTGTGTCTATCTGTGTGTGTGTAAATGGGGAGGGGGAGGGGAGCTCCCGTTATTTTATTAGTATCTTCTTATTCTTCGCAATTCAAACTCTGAAAGCAGTGATACAGTCCGTCAGTTCTGTCAGGCTACTGACTTTAGGGTCAAAGAATATACTGAAGTGTAACACGATAACCTCTTAATGGAGTTTTACCGAACAAAACAGAAAAATGAACATCTGACTCCTGTTTAAAAGTCACTTCTATTCAGCAGTACAGCATAAGGATTCATTTTGGCCTTTTTTTTGCCACAGCAGCCTTGTATGCTGATGCTGACTAGCCAATGAAATGGCCTCTACTGGCGGGGAGAAATATCATCGGGACGTTCAATTGGCTTGATAAACGAGTGTCAATCTTTTTTTTTTCTTCCCCGCCTCATTTCCTACTCCTTTATGGCTGCTCAATGGTGCGGGGCACAGATAGATGGCACCTGTGGCTCCGTCCGGAAGGACGGCACACGAACTTGGAAATACCGGCCCTCGCACAATCGCGCCTACATTGACGATGAAACACGCGTGCGCGCAATTTGCGCACCATCCCATAGTGAATGCTGCCATATCGCCCCCTCTCTTACCTCTGCCATATAATTTGTTTATTATGTATATTTTAATTTGTACGCTTTTTTTCCTTCCTCACATAGGTATGACTACAGGTGTGTTTTATAGTTGTTGTTTTTTTTAAATACACACAGGAACCCGCAGCAACCCACAGTTGCATCAGGAGAAAAATTTTTCTTTTTTTTTCTGTCATTCCATAAAACGTCCTTCCTCTAGTGACGTCGACACACACATACACAGCATCCCTAACTTGCATCGCCTAACTTAGGAAGATACCAGTTAAAAAAGTTCAAACAGTTAGAGCACAATTTTATCTGCTATTAGGTGCCGTTTAACTCTTGTTTTTATCATATTTGGAGAACAAGACCATTTCAGTATTAGAAATTTTTGTCACTTTGTTTAACGCTCCTCTGCAATATGTGCACACGTTTTCTCTTCCAGAATACATTCAAATATATTCCCCCTTCCGTTTTCTGTAGGACTTTAATGACTCAATAATTTTATGATTCATAATATTTATAAAGATGCATTTGCTTCAAAAGGTTTAATCACCGCGAGGAACATCCTTAACCGCCTCCGTCCCCAGGAAGAAAGCTTTCGTTTTAATTTTATTTTCTTTGCTTAGTCTGCAGCTGTCCCTCGATATTACAGTCATTTGAAAAGCGTCTCTCAATTGGTGTATAATAGAAGATGATTGTTGCGATGTGGCTTGTTTTTTTTTTTTGTTTTGTTTTTCAGCGGAGACTCAGACGCGGTGACAAACTACCCACAACCCCTCAAGGTACTGGAAGCCATGGTGACAGCCGTGTACAACAGTGTGCTGAACGGGTAGGTTGCATACGTTCATACCCGCGTAAACACAAACCACATACACTAGTATGCCAGATTTGTATCAACTTTACGGAGGGTTACTGTTATTGCCGCCCCTGAACGATTCTAATAGTACAGATGGTGACATTTTCACATATGTACACTTATGCTTTGCCCCCTTTTTTTTTTCTTTTTTTTTGCCAGTTGAGAGGAAAGAAATGAACACCTGCCAAGTGCCAGGAAAACATCTCTTTTGGGAGATTAAACAGGAACAAGTTTCCTGCCAACCTATCCGGTAGCTATTTGGAGGCGAGAGAAATTTGACAGCGTCGGTTAAACTCTAGTCGTCAGTTACCCAATGTCAGCCAGAACAGAATACAAATATCAGAAAAGCCCCCTTTAATGATGCTAACTTTCACAAGCGGAGGGTTTATAGGTAGAAATGACCAATTTAATGCATGCAATAAGAGTGTAGTGTATTATCTTTTACAAAGAAGAAGTCAGATTTTATTTTATTTATTTATTTGTTTATTTTTATCCAGCACTGCAATCACCTCCAACTCTTATTCTCTTCCTCTCCGTCACGCCACCTCGAACTCCTGTCAATTCCTCTACACTCCTCTCACGTCGCCTCTCAGCGACAGCCCGGTGACTTCGGACGACCTGCTGGCTTGGCTGCGTCCGTACTGCAGCGACGCGGTGCTACCCGTGCGACCCCGCATCGCTGTACTGCAGATCCTGGAGGGCAACTTCAGTCTCCGAGACAGCGACGTACGTGTGCTGCTGCTCTACAGGACGCAGGCAGTTCTCAAACACAGAGAGGTAAACCTGACACACACACACACACACACACACACACACACACACAAACACAAATACACACACATATCTGTGACTCATCAGATAAGTCAAGCTCAAGAGGTGTGTACTTTTGAGACTTAGTCAAACAGAGAACACAGATTAATCTGAAGTATATTTTTGGAAATGTAATCATAATAATAATAACAATAATGATTCATTTTATATTCGGCACCTTGCTCATGGACACTCAAGTACACCACACAGACATATATGTATACACAATTGATTACAAATGATTGATAGTGAATGAATGAATAGTAAAATAAACCAAATTAGTAGATCATTTTCGGAGAAATACAAGACTTAAAATGTTCCTATACGATGTGACATTAACTAAAGGCTTTGCTGTCACCCTCGACGACAGAAGACACGTTAGCGTATCAGAGGTAATTCAAAGCTATTTTTTTGTTGAAAAAGGAATCGGTTTGTTAGATTCCTGGAAATGAGTTTTTCTATTTCCTTTTTTATTATTATTGTTATTGTTTTTTTCCTTTAGTACTGATGCCCTTCAAGCAACTGGTTTAATTTATAACTCATTTATAAGTCATAAGATTTAAACCGGCACGTAATTGTTTGTAAACATTTATGTGCGCAAAGGTATGTGCACACACGTGTTTTGCAAGCGCCGCTGCCCTGCCCCGTCCTAACCCGCCGCTGCACAGCTAGTCATTAAGTTTTCTGACTGACTAATTAATGGCCCGAAATGGTTAATTAATGTGCAAATGTATGCACACAGCCGTCGGCTATTGTCAGCACAGGTAGACAGGTGTGTGGGCCCGGACTCTAATTGGGCGCATTGGCGACATTTGGCGGCTGCAATGAAGCGCACACGCGGGCAGGCGCACGTGCGCACTCTTACGGGAGTTCACATTCCAGGGATCAGTTAATTAATCTTGTAAATGGAAAGGCTCGCTGTAAAAGTGAGTCTCAGATGAAGAGCCACGGTCTTCTGTCTCTCCCTAAGGTCCTAAAAGGCTTATAAATCCGTGTGAGGTTTTTGTGGCCAAATGTCTCACTTACAGGTGTAATAAGTAACATTACCACTTTAAAGTGTCTCACATATAGATCTATGTTATGCATTTTATCAAAGTGGATATTTGTCATGCACGCTCTCCATCAAAGTATTTCCAGCGAGATACGAAGGCAGATAAATCAATTTCATTCAAGGTATATAACTGTGTTTTATTTTGTTACCTGGAAATGGTGTTTACCCCCTTCTTTTCTTGTTAGTCTGTGTCTGCCACGCATTTGTATTTACATGCCTTGTTTTGACAATAAATCCGTGGGGGGAGGAGGGGAGGAGTGTATTCATAGAGGCCGCTTTTTATTTAGCGGTATCTTTTTTTTTTTTTTTTACATCATATTTGATTTCTTTATCGAACCTGGGTATCGAGGACCAATGCCGACCACCTTTCTTGACATTCGTCATTCAGCATTGATTGAATGGCCGAGTAGCATAAAGCAGCCATAATAACAGAAAAGGGATGAAAAAAAAAAATGGCAATATGTGTGTCTTCTTTATTCCCCTGAATATCTCATATGCTGAATGATTGTGCTCAAAAAACGAAATTCCTACAGGTTAAAGTGCCAGTCAATATGAAGTAACTGATGATTTTATTTGGGAAGTTTACAGTAATAAAGTAAACCAATTCCTATGTCTTTTATCAGATATCCGAATCAAAAGAGCAATTTAGAAAATTAAATGAATTAAGTGTATTCATAGAGCTATTTTGATTGGTACAAAATCAAAAGCTTTATATGAAATGCAAGTACACAAGAATTAAGCATGAATATAATAAATTGTACAAGGCTGCCAGGGAAAAAATATTAGCAGCGCTTCACACATTTTTGAAATTTGGTTTGGCAAAAGCTATTGTCAAACGAAATAGTTTTTAGGTGCCTTATGAGGCCCGTATCAGAGACAGCTTTATTGTAAATTTCTCCAAACATACAGAGGAATCAGGATCACATTTCTTACTATCCCACAGTGATATGAAATATCAAAAATGATAATAAAATGGATAATAAACATTAAACAGTAAACATTAAAGTAAAAAGTACACGCAGATACAATTTACTGGTACTGAGGTGAAAAGATGAACGTATCAATGTATTTATTTTGTATGTAAAAAGTAGCATCAGAGGTTTCTGTCCAGTTTATTGCAAAACCAGTCAGTCAATAGTAGTGTTGTTATTATAATTATTACAGTAATTATTTTTTGATATTGTAATTTTTAAAAGTAAATGATGCAATATCATAGCAGAATATAAATCAATACAATGGCGAGAGCTTTATGGGACCGAGATTTCCATAGTCACCGCTGCTTTCACAAATTCGAGAGATGTACTGTAAGTATAGATCAGATGATCCAGGAGGGCGGAGGGGCGAGGAGGTTCGGAAGGAGGATTATGGGGAGTTTGGTCATGCTCAGCTTTTGAATGAGAAAAAATTCACATTTCTAGATACCGTTTGGAATTTACTTGATAGCAGGCGAAGAAAAGGTTGAAACTGGAAGCGGTGTGACATCTCTATGAATGACTCATTTTAAAATCAGAGCCACTGTATTTTGGATGGTTTGGAGACACAAGTATTGAAATAAAAATAAATTTAAAAAAATGATTTTATTTGATTGATGTACACAAAAAAAATGGGTTTATAGTAAACTAAGGGGCAAGTAAAAGCACCAGTAAACGTCTGCCCCATCTCAGCCCCGGTCACAATCATCTGTAGTATAGCAATATTTGGGAGAAATAAAAATAAATTAAAAAACGAAATAAAATACAGGATTGCTCAGGCTGGGTTGTTTCAAATGGACCATTGATAAAACTCATTTTGGTAGAGTAACCGATTATCCTCTAATCAGATACTCTGATATTCCTCGGAGGTGATGATAGACTTGTCTGTAAGAGATTTGTTAAATTCACTGAAAGCGATTTCCATCATAAACGGAAATGTTCTCTCCGGCCTGCCACTGTGGTTCGTAGATTTAAAATTCTCCCCTTTTTCACTACGTGTCCGTGTAAGACATTCATGGATGATCTACAATTTTCCAGTGAAATTACTTTCTTAATTTTTACGAGGCGTTACAATACCGAGATTCACCCTCTCATTTATAAAACAAAAACCTCACAACCTAGAGTTGATGAGATACAGTGAAGTTGAAGAGCTCAAACAAATATTCATCTTGTGTCCTTAATTTTGCAGCTATACGACTGTAATAAAGAATTTATATGCTCCCAGTGAACCGCAAGCTTTGATTTCTTTTCCCACAGTCTGAGTCGTCCCACACTCTGTCTTAAGCTCACAGGTTATTTCAGCTATCTGAGATGATTCAGAAGATGAATTGGCTTTAAATGGGGGGGTTCGGCTGGAGCGGACCGTATCTGAAGCGCTTCTGCACATCAATTCAATGCCTCATTTTGCTCCGAGCGTGCATGAATTGTCAGACTGTATCTGATATATATATATGTATATATATATATAGAAATATAGATACACATATGTGTGCGTGTGTGTGGAAAATTTTGTACTTGCAATATGCTGTGTAATTTTGCCCCCCTGTGATGAATCTCATTCAGAGATATCCAGTGTCATATTGTTGTAATGGGAAAAAAAATCCAATCTAACAAAAGTCAAATGTGTAATTGCAGGGGTTTTTTGATAATAGAAGTAGTCAGGAAGACAGGGGCAGTGGAAAACATTTCATTTTCCTTTTCCTTTTTTTTTTTTTTTTAAAAGAAGACAAGGAACTCACGTTTATTACAGTTTAATTACTAATTATTGACACTCCTTGCCATGCTTCAAGCCTCTGTGCAGTAATTATGTTTTCTCCGTTTTCCCCAAAATTTATCAGTTTGAGGCCGTGCCACATACATAGTAGTGTCCCTCTCTGACCTCATCATAGTGGCTGGGAGCCAGAGTGAGATATTGGAGCAGGTAGATGCTCCTGGTAAAAAAAAAAAAAAGAAAATGATAGGAAGAATGGTTGAAGAAAAGGAGTTAATATTAAAACCTTAGATGACCAGAAACTTTTTTTTTTTAATCAAATGAGCCCTGCAGCCAAACAAAGAGATGTCACCGACATATGAATAAATCCATTATGTCTGCTGCTCCGGCAAGTCCCATGCGTAGTACACGCTCACACACATGCGGCTTATAAACAACACTGCTCACTGTGATTTCCATGACAACCGAGCTGCAATTTGTGAGCGAAAAAACGGTTGTGGGAAGTATGTTTAGGTTTCTCTCTGGTCACTCTTTTTTTTTTTCTTCTGCAATCAGAGGCAGCTACAAAATAGCATCACACACATACACAGAGGAGGTATCGCTATCTCCATGGGTAACCATCACTGACGTGATTACAACAGTTCCAACGGAACGGTTACAACGAAATGGTTTCTTGAAACTTTGACCCCAAAAGACTAGTGGAAGGTTCCAGGACAGAGTGTCCTGGTCCTGCAAAGCCCATTTGACTCCATAAGTGTCGTGGGTGTCTTGCAAATAAGTGTACCTAAACCAGGTCACACACACAAACGCACACATATATACACAAATGGGCTTTCCAAGAACTCCAACACACTCGTACGGAGCTCAGCTCCCACTGTGTACGCTCACATCCTGTTGGTATTAATCCATTGATAAGATTTAATAGAAGAACACGTATGTGAAAATGCCTTTTTGATCTGCTCTCATCTCCTTATCGTTTCTGTCGCTCTCTTCCTCCTCCACCCGCTCTCCTTCTCTCTATCGCTCCCCGTTGCCATGTCTACGACCGTGCTTCACGTGCATCCCTCGTCCCGCTTGCTTTCCCGTAATGTGACAACACTGAAAAAGTCTTGGAAAAAAGCCCCTGGGAGTTTTTTCTTTTTTTATTCCACATTTTTCTGTAATTTTGGAGGGAGGGCACTTGTCTTTTTATTTTGCGGTATTTATTATGCATGAAGCACAGCATTCAAGAGGAAAAGAAAAAGATTAGAAGACATTAAATTTGCATATTTTTTTCAGAATCAAAATAACTGCAATTTTCTGGTTTCCCATTATTTTTTAGTGTCAACAAATAACAAAATCTTGTATTGATATATTTAGCAATTACTAAAATATGGTACATTTTTTATAGGTTTATGAAAACGTTTCATGACACATTTGTAGAGAAGCAATAAACAAATAACTAACTATTTTCAAATAAATTGAAAAAAAGTTCCTTGACGAGGCCTTGACGAGGCCTGGAGGCCTTCCAGCCAAACTGGCTGCATCCCACATCCAAATTAACTGCAGCAAATCCAAATTAACTGCAACAAACAGGGTCAACTAGAAGTCGCCCCTCTTTCCCAGAGTCTTTTGCCCTGCGTCCGCTAAACACACATCAATGTGGATTGAAAACTATTTGCTTAACGTTTTATAAGACGAGTCTGGTGCGTTATTAAAGTGGGGGATCTCACCACAGGCAGCCAGTCGTACATGAGCACAAAGAGTGGAAACCGCATTAAAACAATAATTTGGTAAATGGCAGTTGTACCAAACATTCTTTGGCACTTGTACTTGTAATTAGAAAGAAAATTGGGAAAATTGCCCCAAATGAGCGAGTGAATGAGTCAACGTCTGTCTGTATATGTGGCCCTGCGATTGACTGTCCAGGGTTTACTCCACCTCTCGCCCGATGACAGCTGGAATAGGCTCTAGCATCCCCGGCGACCCTGAGAAGAAGCAGCAGACGATGAATGGATGGATTGATATTAGGCAGGTTTCCCAGTGTGGCCCCTTTTTTTTTTTTCTTCTCTGATGGAGCTTAAAAAATGGAATTTGATTATTATTTATTTTTTTTTTTTTACAACGGAAACAAACGTCAGGAGCCCCTCTGCAAACCTAATCTCGGTTCAGAGACGGATAATTACGTCTGATTTGTTGTTGCTTGGGTTTTCTGGACACGGTGTCGTGTCTCCTGATGGCCCTATTGTTTGGGCTCCAAAGTAGCATCTTCTGTTTTTACAGAT
Source organism: Fistularia tabacaria (assembly GCA_901007705.1). NCBI lineage: Eukaryota > Metazoa > Chordata > Actinopteri > Syngnathiformes > Fistulariidae > Fistularia > Fistularia tabacaria. The sequence goes on along the minus strand of CAAKHD010013763.1, from coordinate 189,336 downwards.
CTGATTCACTTAGTGTTGTAATCCTCCATCTTTGCCTGATTGCCGGCAAACACCTCACTTTGACAGTACATAAAAATATCTTTCAATCCTTTTGGTCTGTGAGAATTTGACAAGCGTAGTAGTCGACTCCCGTCGGATTTACAAGCCCACCTTTACCTTTTGCGTTGTCTTTATTTCCTCGACTGTATGCATTGTTTTTTTTTTTGTAATGCAAAATAAGCTACGGTGCATATGCATTACATCATCCTGGACTGAGCGTTATGATGGATGCTATTTAGCTCAGTGGTATCCAGACTGGGTCACGTCAGGCCATGTCAGTGGAAAGGCCACTGCATGATTCAGTGCTCTTGACACACACACACACACACACATGCACGCACACACACAAAACCAAGAATGATGGATAAGAGGGAGTTGGAGAATTAAGAGAGTATGAAAAAAAAAAGATTGATGGAGGACATAAAAACAGAGTGAGAAAAAGAGATATAAAGTTATTGGACCTCAAAAAAAGAGAGCAATATGGTCTGTATCATTGGGATGTATCCTGTTACCGTCGTCCCTTGGTATCTCAACACACTAAGTCACAGAGATGACTAAAAAGACATATTAATGAGGCCAACTGAAATGCTGACATTTAGAGAGTGGGGAGAAGAGGGAAATGATATGAGAGTATGTGTGTGTGTGTGTGTGTGTGTGTGTGTGTGTGTGTGTGTGTGTGTGTGTGTGTGTGTGTGTGTGTGTGTGTGCGTGCGTGCGTGCGTGTGCGTGTGTGTGTGTGTGCGTGTGTGCGTGTGCGTGCATGTGTGTGTGTTGGGCATGAGAGGTGAAGCCAGAGATAGATTTTGTGACTTCATCATGAATGATTAGTCATATTAGCCTCTTGTTTAAAATGTCATCACTGTCAGATTGCAAGGTCCTCGTGCATTTCGCTGTGTGTATTGCCAGCGTGGCCTTTATATCTCAAACCGCAACACACACTCGTAGATTAAAATATCATCAGTATAATTGAGGCGTGTGTGTTTTTTTTTGTTTGTTCGTTGTTTTATTTTTTCATTTTTTTCTTAATGGCAGAAATACGAAAAGAAAGCGAATGCCTAGCTTTAATAGTTACGAACATAAAATTGGTGTGTGTGTCTGTGTGTGTGCAGGCATGTGCCTAAAGAACACTATTTGCTGTGTCATTGCTTATTGGTACACAGTAGTAATTACAGTGATTAATCTAAATGCCCGCATCAGCCTTCTACGCACTTTGAAAGCAGATACGGCCTGGCATCGCATCAAGGTCTTTATGCCGAGCTGCGCTCAGATGTTGCAGATCACAGGATTCATTTGCAGGGAATTCACCTGTATATACATGTGTGTGTGTGTGTGTGTGTGTGTGTGTGTGTGTGTGTGTGTGTTTGTGTTTGTGTTTGTGTATTTGTGCGTGAACCATCATCCCAGCTTGTCACCCCGTAATCATCACCAGTGATAGCCGATTCGCACTACAAGTCCCCCCCCCCCCCCCCGTCACCCCCTCCCTCGTACTTTCAATTTAAACCACACATTTTTTGTCTGTGTCTGTTGGCTTGTCTCGTGCGCGTTTTGTTTAACA
>CAAKHD010013763.1:174031-187722 GCA_901007705.1 Fistularia tabacaria | reverse complement strand
GCCGATTCGCACTACAAGTCCCCCCCCCCCCCCATCTTGTCACTGTCATGGATCATTTGCAATGACACACAAGTTTTGTTGCCGTGCTGTTTGGCCTTGCTGCGTGCGTTATCCGTCAAAAGCGGGTGACCTCAGCCGAGCGGAGCGCAACAGGGTAGCTGAACTCTGTCAGCTCCTCAGCGGTGGCTACACGGCTATTAGACCCACGGACGTTAACTCTCGTCAAAACTTTTTTTTTTTTTGTTTCTTTTTTTCTTTCGACTCTCCCGAATCTGGCCTTCATTTCACCATTTGAAAGTTGCTTGCTCCCTCCCTCAACCCATCCTTCTATTTTCACCCATTTAAATATGTAAAGCCGAATTTCCTATTTGTTTGTTAAGGACACGCATTTTCTTTTTTCCTTTTTTTTGATTGCGATCTCACCGCAGCGGAATTTAGTGAAATTCTTTTTTTTACCGATTTACATCTTTAAACATCTCACAGTAAGTCAAAAATGGTTGAAACGCAGTGCAACCAAACTCACGCAGATCCAATCATATTAACATTAAGCTCGTTATTTTTTTTTGCATTTGCTCATGCCTGCGTGACTCTCTCCCTTTTTGGACGATTGTAATAATCCGACCTCTCACTGCAAACCAGCAGGTGCACCAGCAGATTATTCAGGATTCTCAGCTTCAGCAGTGGCCGATAAGAACAGAATGAAAGAATCGAAAGATAAATAAAACAGATAGATTGCTCGCTTTCTGTCGTCAACTGTTTCTGAAATTAAAGATATTCATAAACTGGAACACAAATACAAGTTTACTGCATGCAAGAAGTATTTTTCGCCTCTGTTCCACACACAAAATGGTTCATCGCATATCAATTTGGGGGGTGGGGGGGGGGGTCGGCTGTTTTTGTTCAAAGCGAGAATGTCAAGTTGTGAAAGAGAACTAGAGGATTACCTCAATAGGGACCACGCACTTAGAAAGTAACAGAAACTTTGCAAAGTTGAAGGCCGAGGAGGAGAAAAGCGGCCGGACAGAGGAGATGAAAAAGACTTGTCTGATAAAAGTGAATGAGCTGGGACCAGAGTAAGAGGGTTACACAAGAGGAGGGCGTGCCCGGTTTGTTTCCAAGTAGATAAATTATAAATGGCATGGGGTCAAGGAAGCTATCTTATGACCACACTTTAATGCAACAGGTCAGGGGTCGCTGTCGTGATCGCTGAGTCCCGGGTTATAATTCCATGGGTTTCAGCAGGTTTTTATCTCTGCTTCTGGAATTGGCGGGAAAAAAAAAAAAAAAAAAAAACGTTCTCTGCGTGCTCTTTGTTTTTCACGGCAAACAAAAACAAAAAGGGGAGGAGGCAGTGCAACAATACAAACCAAGGGGAGGGCGGGGGAAGGCTGACGGCAGGAGAAATCAGAGAAGGAAAAACACCGGAGGACAGCAGAGGTGATGGGAGTTGGCAGGACAGAGGGGAAGTGAGGAAGATGGAGGAAGACAGCAAAATGTGAAGGTGAAGGGGAGCGCTCATGTACCATTATCCCCTCCTGGCAGTAGGGGGGCTCTGAACCGCCAGGTAGACGCTTCCTGTTAACTGCCACGACTCCGGCCGAGGAACAGCACGCTGAATTTCACATTTTTAAAGCATTAAGGCTTCAGCCGATGCTGATCTGGAGTAATCGATCGCACTTTTGTGCAAAAACACACACACACGCGTTTCTCCATCAAGCGTGTTCTTTTCTCCTTGGCCTCCCTCGCACCCTGAATATTCATCGGCCCCCATACACATGCATGATTAAGGACACATCGGAGTCCCCCCGTACAAATGTGTTTAATATTCAAATATGCTGCAGCGGCTCAAGCGTGCCCTTAATATTGATGTCTGGCGCGATGCGTCGTGTCAAGCAGGTGTACGTCAAGATCCGTTCATACTCCAAGCTCATTACTGTCATCCAAACTCTGTTTTGTCTCACCGGTTCCTCCCTCACTTAGCATCTTTCTTCCTCACTTCCTCTTCTTCTTTCTCTTCTCCTGAGACGTGTGCCTTTAGGTACACTCAAGTGTCATGTTATACAACGCAGATGTGCCATAGATTACAGAAAAAAAGTATAACAAATAGAGGCAGAGGTTAGAAGAGCTGTCTGTTTATGTTTTGCTCATCTTTTCATGTCAGCCTCTATGCGAACCATGATGTCTCTGTGTGTGTGTGTGTGTGTGTGTGTGTGTGTGTGTGTGTGTGTGTGTGTGTTAGATATTTGTTTATTCTCCCATTGCGTGCATGTAATTATCTTTGCATTTATCGTACGTTGCGCCGACACGTGCTCTGCTTTCAAGCCGTAATAAACTCCCCGACCCCCCTTCAGGCCAAGAGGCAGTGACCTTACGGTGCTTACTTTTTTTTTTTTTTTGCTCCTGTTTCGTCGAAAAGCCGCCACCTCTTATCATCGCTCCTCCCCTCCCCCCTTCTCGCCACCGCTCGTTTCCCCCGTCCCCGTAGTGAAGTGTGCGACCTCTGCAACTTTATTCTGCCCATCGCCTGGGACATTAGCCGGACCGGGTCAATGAATATTGATGAGCAAATTCGAAGCGCACTCGGTAAAGGCCAGACACACAGATCTCTGGGTCCCTAAGCTCCACTTGCAACCGTAGTCCAATACACTGACGTGCCCACCTCAGGTGTACTTCCCCTTCTGGGCCTCCCTCTTGATTCAAGGACTGAGGTAATTGCCAGAGATTATCTGGCCGATATGTTGATTTGGGCCAAGGTTCGCTTGTGCTTTACGTTCGGCTCGTATGAATTCAGAAAGAATAAGAGACCTCATTGGTGAGACGTTGAAAAGATTGTCTCTTATTTCCTTCAATGGACTGACAGTTGAATATATAGTGTCAAGTTGTGGCCATTTTTACACAAGATTCCATGAAACTAACCGTGAAAAAAAATGACCTTAAATATTGCTGCCCATGCAAACCTATGTCCTTCTTTAGGCATGGTAGGATTTCTAAAGACTGTCCTTTTATTCTAATCAAGTACACTTTGAATAACACACTCATAACGATAAGATCATATTTTTATTCATTAAAATGTTCATCAACACCCGTATTATGCATTCATTCTTTCATTCATTATCCAAACCCCTTATCCTGCAGCCTGGAGTCTATCCCAGCTTCAGAGAAGCAGTGTTTATGGTCTCCAATGACCATACTGCATGTTTTTGGCCTGCGGGAGGAAACCAGAGGACATGGAAAGAACATGCAAACTCCACAGAGAAAGGCCAGGGACCATTTATCACTTGCAAACTCCCATTGACTAAGTTGTTGAGTCTTTGAATTTCGGAATATAAAAAACATCTCCATATAAGTCGTTTCATCCTCTCCTCCGAGAGGCTTCTTCTAATCAATCCTAAATTTGACAATGATGGACTGCTCCAGAACCTACACGGATTCATCTCCTGGTCAGTCATTGTCCGTCCTTTGAGGCCTTGGAGCTGCTCCCTCCACCTACTATTAAGTGTTCCAAATATTACTTAGATTTAAATATGTTGAAGAAATGCAAACATTTCCAGGCGGTGTTTTGAGCCCAGGACGGTCCTCTTCCCTCACTGGCCATCAGTCGACTGGAACAGTCATGTGACCGTGTTACATAATTAATTTGCTTGTTTATTTTCCATTACACTGGAAACGTCAGATTAATAATCCGGCTAGCAGGCAGCACATACTGAGTGTTCGGGAGAAAAACAGATAAATAAAATACTGTTTCAAACCCAGCCAGAGACAGGCTGGGTGATAGCTATTTTAATTAAAAAATCTGACACCATTAAACGTTGACGTTAAAACTTTGCCAGGATTTTATTTTGAGGCAAAAAAGTGTTGTCCTACATTTATTTTTTATATTTTGATTGAAAGATGTAGATGGCGCCGCTCTGCATCACCACCTGACAGCAGTAATAAGATGTGAAGAGTGCACGGGAAGCGCTGTCAGGATGGACGGAGGCATCGGCGCTGGTTGTTAACCTGTTTACCTGCGTCTGCGCAGGGAGGTGACGCTTTGCTCAGTACGTACTTTAACAGTTGATCCAAAGAGGCGTTTAGTGTCTGTTGTGATTACACGGCGTATCACATGAAAGACACAGCGGTGTGATGTCATGACGTATCAAAATGAAGCTTTACTGAGTTGCAATTTCGCGTCCAGCGTCCTTTATAATCGGTCAATACGAGTCTTAACGCGACTTAACGGCTATTATGTAAAACTAAAGACTTAGTTATGATTTCTCCTTTTGTGCCATACAAAGAAAATTATCACAAACAAATGCAAGTAAATGCGGATGAAATCTGTCACTTCGCTTCTTCTTAACCATTAAGCTTCAGCTAATGGCATCAGTGAGTGACTTTTTATCTTGCTGCCGACAAATGGCCATCTACGAGGATCATACGGCGGAAAATAATCCAGCCCGTGGGTCAATACAGGCTTTCACAGAGTGAAATCAGAATTCATCATTTTTTTTAATAATTATGATTATGAGTAAAATCCAGAAAAAAATGAGCTGTGAAGAAGTTTGATTCTAGATTTTACTTGTGTAGCTTTGTACAGGTTCCCCAAATTGGCAAACTGTGCTCAGGTAGTGTTCGCATCAATTGTGTGACATTGGCTCATTTTCGGGCGAACTCTGCCTCAATCCTTCTTATCTCTCTATCTGATACTCTCCTCACCCTCAGCTTCTTTTGTGTCTCATCTGTCGGCTGCACTCCTCATCACCTCCTCTTCGGAGAAGGCGTGCGCCAACTGAAATCACACCGAATCTCATTTTTTACCCGATGATTTGACCGTAGAGGGGCTATTCGTCGATTTCTTTCGTAGCTAATGATGCAGCAGTCTAAGCTGGTGATTCTACCCCCACCCCCCACCCCCGCCCCACATGGTGCAGATGGCTGCTCTGGTCATGCACTACTTTCGCTGGCCACGGGACAGATTCCACCGTAACTGAGAGATGGATCATGCTCATGATGTTGGAGAGATGCTTATGAAATTCCTAAAAATTCTGAATTAACTACATGGTTTTATTCGCAAGAAGCTCCATGACCCTCTACCCACCTCAACCTGCACACCGTCTCATTTTTCATGTCGATCACGCTGATTGTCGATCATGTCAACACCCCCTGGCACAAAAATGCAAAATTGCACATTTGTATTCCAACCCCGCAGTATCATCCTGCGGAATCTATAAGATTTGATGGACTGGCTTCAGTGGTAACAAGACCCCGGTTACCTCAGTCAATGTTCTTTCTGATCCCCCTTTCCTACTCCCAATTTTCCTTTTCTTTTTCATTTCTATGAAGTGTTTGACATTGATGGAAAGGTTTTGCTTTCATTTTTAAATAAAGCAAAGTATTTTAGTTTATATGAATTACAGGGGATTTTAAGTTTACGACTTAGGAATGGCTGTTCTTCAAATGAATTGGACATGCCCTCTGTTTGATTATTACTCTTTTATCTAGGTATAATAGTAATGTATATAATAATAATAATAATGGCATAATGGCTGTATATAATAGCTACAATAATTGTAATAATAATAATCAGCATAATCATCATAATAATGGTATAATAGCTATAATAATAGCTATTATAAAAATACTAATGATAAAAATAATACTAGTAATATAATAATTTCTTTTATAATAATACTAATTTTTTTTTCGATGTAAGAAAGTCGTGTTTCTTATTTCTCCTGTCATTTACATTGGCTTTTTACAATGTCGTTGCTGACTGTAGACGTGGCTTTGTTTTCTGAAGAACCCCCTAAAGCCTAGAAGTGCCCTACAATTCTTAGATATTTGCATATTGCTTATTGCCTGCAGATTAAAATACCTCAAAGCCTGTTTTAGGGCCCCGATCCACCAGATACCCACCCTTGATGTTGACTTTAGTTTGGAATATTGAGGGGTGTGTTTTATTCGTCCTGCACATGTGTCAAAAATGATACAGTGCTCGCATCAGGTTTTGCAGATGGTTCAGATATTAAGGCGTACAGTGCAGGGGCGCTTTGATGCTCGAACACCATTCAATGAGACTTTTTTCATCCTTTAGGAAAAAGGGTGACATTTGAAGGAAATTATTCTAGAGGGTTTTGACGTTCTTTTTCAGTGGCATCCAGCTGATTGTTTAGATTTACTGTGCACTCCTGTGTTCCTGTTTGTATGATCCTCATGATGTTTTTGGTGTGTGTTTGGCATCTAACTGGAGTGAAAAGCTCATGTCAGTATCTCCCAGGGGGAATGAATGACTCCACTTTCATCTCTCTCTCTCTCTCTCTCTCTCACACACACACACACACACACACACACACACACACACACACACACACACACACATACAGGCACACCCACACACTCCACACACTCCCCACACCCTAGCTTTACTTTAAGAAAGAAAACACATCATCTGGACATGTCTACTGCAGCCATTTATACTTCATCTCTTTTTATATCCTATTTGAACTCTGTGTGCGTTTTGAACCTTGTGCCTCCTGACAGTTTTTCAATTTACCCTAAAGCGGCTCCCATCAGTCTCTCTGTCTCTCAAAGACACACATACACACAATTTTCCCGTTTTATCATCTTATATTGCTGCATTAGACTTTTAATCGGTCTAGACACACACTGACGGCAAATACAACTTTGTATGAACTACAAAGCACATTGTAATTGCTGTAACGGTGAGAAGATGATGCTTGGCTCTTCTATCCCTTGCAAATTCTTTTTACAAACTTTACAGCTTTGGCAGTGGGGATCTCAGTGTCTTAAGTGTTGTCTCTCTAGAGTTAAAGAATGTTACCAATGAGGTTCATCGGGAAAGAATTGAAAAAACTTTGCATTTGCATATTTCTAATCCTAGTTTACTGCTATGAAAGGACACATTGCTGTCCCTTCTGATCAGGGATGGATAATGTTGGGGGGAAAGAAAAATATTCTATAATACTGGAGAGACAGTTTTTCAATAGTGATACCTGTGATATATTCTTAGGCATGAAAAATGAAAACCACAGTTCCATTATTCTCTTGCACAATGACAATTATAATAATTGTCGCATATATTTGTAGACCACATTCCATCAGAACGCTGTACAAGTGAGAAGGGATACGAGTATTCCGAACTAATAACGGACACACGTTCAATTCTTTTATTCCGGCTATCCTGCAGAGAGGGACGCGATGGGCTTCCAATTAACCTACTGCATGTTTTTTGACTGTGGGAGAAAATCCATGCGGAGAGCTTGCAGACTCCACACAGAAAGGCGCCCTCTGTCGGGATTGAACCAGGAACTTTCTTGCTGCGAGGCGGAGGCGTAAAACACCCCGCCCGCCACGCTGCCCAAAAATGACATGGAGTACTTAATGTGTTCTTTATCCCAGCGAACAGATGGCCCGGTGTCACTCATGTACCTTGTGAGACATTGAAAATTTCGGTGGAACATAATGTTATGCTGCTTTTTAATTTCCTGGTCATTAAATGCTAACTGTTGCCAAATTTCACAATTAGCATTTTCTTAGTACTTAGTTTTAGCTAATGTTTTGCTGATTTTTCAACAGTGGCTAATGGTAATGAATAGTGAATTTATAAGCGTTATTTCCCTGAGATTTACATTTCTGTGAACTTACTATTTGCTTCCTAGAGGTGATGATTTGAAAATCAGAACAAAAATTGAGAATCGCGGAAAAAGAAAAAAACAAATCAAAAAAAGACTCCGAGCCAGAGGGGCTGTCATGGACCGGCAGGTCCCTGCATTGCACGTACCATCGATAGCTTGAAGGAGTGGCTGACATCTCGAAAACATGCAGGGGCCTAGAAAGGGCTGGACCGAAGGACAGCACAGAGACATTGATTGTGGCCGCACAAGTGCAAGCCTTGAACACAAATCGATCGAGGCCTACCACACCAGACAAGACCCCGGGTGCAGGCTGTACAAAGATGCCCCTGAGATAAACCAGCACGTAACATTGGGCTGCATGATGCTGGCAGGGAAGGCATACATGGAGCGTCATAACCAGGTGGTTAGCATCATACACAGGAACGTGTACAGAACACATTCTCATCGTAATGCGTCAACTGTGTGACCAATGGAAAAAATTCCCTCAGCGGTACATATCAACGCATAAGACACCCGTTTCCTGTCATTTTTCGACCAACCATGGAGCAAAATGTCTACATCAACATCAGTATATTTATTTAAAACTAGCCAAAGCAGAGTTTGTATTTTGCACGGCCTTTAGTTCAAAAAAAGAAATCATGTTTGTTCATCGACGCTGGAGCGGAAAATAGACAGTTCTCCGGCTTCGTCAAAAAACAACGCTCCGGGTGTGCCGAGAAATGATGAGAAAGAGGTTCTGAAGCATCGGTATATGACGCAGGTTTGGGACGGAGAACGTGTAGCTGTACGGGTATGATTAAGTAGGAGACACCTCCTAAGGTGAGCTAGAATGACTGAGATGAGATCCTTTCGGACCTCAAGTTCCATACAGACAAACTGATATTGGCAAACCAACCGGACACAATGGTGGTGGGTTTGATGTATTCAAGGGATGCAATGAATGAATGAGTGGATGAAAACCCTCACTACTTTTTACTTTAATGGATGGTGCAAAGATTCAAAGACCAACAGTACATTTGTGGTTGACCACTTCTTGTCTTGTTTGCTTTGCTTCTGTCTTTCTCCGCTGCTTCTGAAACTTCACGTCTGTCTTCTCTAAAAGAGTCAGACGTGTGATTTTCCTAAAAGCGGTGCTACTTTTCGTCACGGTGGGCAATCATGTAAGGTGTATGAGGTGATTTCACATTCTGCCAGCAGGAATAAAAAAAAAAAAGGTTGTTTTGAAGCTTGGATTTTACGTGCAGAATGTTCTGGCAGCTCTCTGCTGCCATGTTTGCTTTGATGGCAATGAACATATGCTGCTTTCCGTCAGACAGCATTGTTTTTTATTTCGAGGATTTCATGTTGTCTAAGTAGCTCTTAGTATCAGTGGTTACAGCTGGTTCACATGAAACATTGTTTTGAGAGTCCATGGGTACGCAAGCGTCTTTGCCTTCAGCTTATCCCCCTACACCTCTTGGCTTGACTTTGGTATATTGCTCTCGTGTCGCATGTAGGCACACTCTGCGTTCATGTCATCCCTTTGTTTTATTGTCAGTATCTTGGGGAAATACAATTAATCAAACGCAACAAATCATTTTTCTCCACATTGTTGTTTGTCGCAGACAACAAAGGGAGAAACATTGCTCCAGTGAAAATAGGGAAAAAGAAATACAGTTGTGACTCAAGTAGGCAGTCATTGTGCAATTGTAATACGTGTAATGATTGGAATAGAATAGTTTTTTTCTTTTTCTTGCTTTGTTGAGCCTTATTTTTGATCATGTCGGTATTATTTCTAATTCTAGCACCATTAGCGAGGTAAAGTAACCACAGTGATTTACCGTTGTCTGTGCAAATCAAGTTCTCTATTCTCCCATGAAGTGCGTGAGCTGTTGCAGGAATGACAGAGTTACGACTTGAATGTTAATATAGCTTTTATGTATATGGCTCTTCTGCATTTGAGGTGCTTATAGTAAGCTATTGATATTTTTTTCTCTGCCTCAGGCGTATTATACGAGTTGTATCTAGACATCAAGGTGTTATTGAAGTGATTAGTTATTTTCCTAATCTGACTTGAGCCTGGTACACGATGCTGTTGGCTAAAAATTATGACAGTTTTGTAAACTGATGATCCGTGTGGCTGGAAGTGGCACGGCTCAGGGCTACAGTGGCCGGATTGCAACCGAAGGGTTACTGGCTCCATCACCCATCCCCTCCAGGGACAGTGTAAAGTGTCCATTACCAGATGACCCTTAATTCGCCATCATTGAACATGATATATGGACGCATTGGCGAGACTGTACCTTGAGAAGTGCCCTCTGCTACTGTATGAAAATATGTACAAATGTGTGGTTTACGACACCGAAAAAGCACTTTGAGTGGCCAGTAGACTAGAAAATTGCTCTATAACCGCAGTTCTTTTACAATTACTTGTAAATAGGGAAATTGCATTGTTTTGCACGCAGTATAAACGTTCTGCATGAGAACATTAATTGTAATTTAAAACAGAAAAACCTCACTTATAGCATGATGCTGTCTACTTTAATATTGTTTGCCTTTCAAGCACATTCAATTCTGACGTTTCTCCCGAGTTGAGCCCTGTAGTTCTTCCGCATCGGGAGAAGTAGAAGTTCTGACAAGCCTTGTGTTTACTCACCTATAACGAAGGATTTAATGTTTGGAGACACACAAAAAAAGGAAAGAGAGCAGACCCACAGAAAAAAAGGAACAGAGGATTCACACGTCAGAGTCCTTCACCCCAAAGTGTGTGAAGGAGAGATTTCGTAGGTCCTTCCTTCCAACTGATGTTTTAAACCCAGCTCTTCTCCCAATAGACTTCATTCATTCACACAATCATACATCCATTCACTCATGTCTGCTGCTAGTTTCCCTTGTTTTGCACAGGAGTGTATACATTTTTTTAAATATAGATATTTTTCAGTTATTATTTGTATGCTACTTTTAACTAATAATATCTATACTAAACTACATCCACTGCACTCTCCGCTCTCTGCTGTGTGAATTGAAATTTCCCCACCGTCGGACAGTTGAAGGTGCATTCTATATCTGATGGCTAGAATGGGAAAAAAAATATGCTGTAATATTCGGACTATTGAGCACACCTGAATATAAGCCGCACCCACTAAATTTGAAAATAGAAAAAAAAAAGGTACATATTTAGGCTGCACTTGTCTATAAGCCGCAAGTGTCAGTTTGTAACATGAGATATTGACACAGAAACGTGTAACACAGATTTTTTTTTAAACTTTTTTTGTTAAATATGTACCGTTAATACTATTTTTCTGCTTAAAAAAAAATAAAATTTAGGATACAATAGCCTTACCTGGAAAAGTAATTGATTGCTATCTTCACCTAAAACCACCAAAGTCTTCCTCTTCAGTGTCTGTATTAAAGTGTCTGCGATGTGTAATTTCATTGGTCTGATGTGACATAGCTATATATTTTGGCGGCGTCCATAAATCCGCAAATTAGCCGCATCATTGTTTAAGCTGCAGTTTTCAAAGCGTGTGGGAAAAAAGTAGTGGTAAATAGATGGAAGTAGGACATAGAAAAGTCAGTAAGTAGTCAGAAATGACGGTAATGTCAGTGGAACATCCAAAATTTACATTCTCGAACTGAATGAAAGATGGTGTCTTTCTGTGAGGGTAAGCACTTCACTACGTACTGTCATGTTTTTTTCGCTGAACTGTCACGCACCCACATCTTTGAACAACATCACAACACGATCGCTGATTTAAATTACCAGACATCCTTAATTACCATCCTTCCTCACTAAGAAAATAAAAGCCTCACAACCATGTAATGATCAACTGTAATTTAATTTGTGGTCTGAAGGAGGTGAGTTTTTGCTGCAGACAGTTTCTAAAGCGTCATCTCTTCATCCACATAAAACTAATTTGAATAACCATTGCATTTAGTTTATTCAGCAACGTAAAATCATACCATCCATTTTTTCCTTGCATGGTAAGCTAAATACAATCCATAATGGGATGTGGCGCTCTATATGCCCTTGGATCTTCCAATATGATGAATAAATGTGTCTATTAGGTTTGATCAGATGCTTGCTACTCAGACAAGTGTTTGGCTTTTGGCGTGACAAAACGGGATTTGGATTGCAATTTACACTCAGTGATGGGTTTGAGAGGTTTTAGATTATGGATGGGCGATTGTGTGAAGGTAGTTAAGATTCCTTTTTCGTCTTCCAGATGACCTCGATTTATCGTGGGTCCCCAGTTTGAGCTGTGCTCATTTATTGCTCCATCCCGCGACCAAAAAGCATCTTGCCAGAGCACCGACCGCCATTAATTCAGATATTTCTCTCAAAATTTTTATTCGTAAATTTAAACCTCGGCACAAATTTCTCAAATTATCATAGTGTATGTACAATTAAGGACATCATCGAAGTACTCCAGTAATGAAAATTAAATTAAAATACAGCTGCAAAATTTTAAAAGAGTATACAAAATAAAACGTGTACATTAAATAGTGCATTACCTTTTTTTCCTCCCTAATTTTTACAGCCTTTTTAATGTGGCCCCTTGAAAAGACCACTATCCATCAGCTTGAGAGATAGTTAATGAGGCGTGGCATGTATCAGCTGCTGTGCAAATTGGTGACCAATAGACTGTGAATAGCGTATTTAAGTCACTAACGGAAGCGCTGTTGTATCTTTATCAGACATGCAAAACTGCCGCGTAAAGTAGAAACCTCTTCCCACCTTATTCATTCTTTCTTGGGACAGAACTTAAAACATCCAAGTCCCAACACTCCTATGGACTTTTTCTATTGCTGGTCCCATTAAAAAGGCTGGAAGCCATGGTCCTTCCACAAACGCCTTGACCAATTTAGCTGTTATCCATAATTAATTATTTGTTTGCTAACAGAAAAGTGGACACCCTCAGGCATTTTTAGTGGCAAATGAATTTATTCCTTGCTTAATTCTTCATTTTTCTTCAGAATTGTAAAAGCAACAAGATGCATTGATTTTGAACGAGATCCCCTGGAGGCCTCTGAGACCAGTCACACAGTTATTTTGTAATAAGAAAAATTGTTATGAGACTGAAAAAAAAGAAATTAAAATGAGATTCCCTCTTAAATATTTTCACATGTATTACCGTATTCCATCAGCCATAAATTCAGTCAGATTAAGTTAGGCTTAAGTCAGTTTAGTTAACTGGTTAAGAGCTTCCTCGTTGGCAAACTTGCTTAACTATCTTCAGAAATCTTCTTCAAAAAGCCTAAAATAGGCTCAAAACAAACTTTAAAGAAAATAAAGGCATGAATGAATAATTGAAAAAAAAATACAATTTTTAAACTTTTAAAGAGTATAAATTTTAAACTTTAAAAGTTTTAAAAGTATTTTGAGTCTTTTTCAGATTCATTTTGGGAATCACTGCCTTAAAAGTTCGACAGTTTGTAATGGTCAAAGCCGGGAGTGAACTGCAGAAAATTCGAGGCGGTTCTTCGTGTAGGAAAAGTGTTCATTCTGATGTAGATACATTTTTTATTTTTAGGTACCGACAAACTACTGTCTTTTGAACTTGGGTTTTCATTTTTTCTCCCCCCTGCACTGCTTTCCTCTCTGAGTGACATGATGCCTGCTTCCTTACTCCAAGAAAAACAAGTGCTCCCCTGCCAACAACTGTCATTCCTACAGTACAGAAATTGATGTTGTGCCACTAAACCTCCATAAAGCAGAATGAGTAGAATAAGTTGGGAAAGTTGCTTTTTGGTGCATGCGTGTGTTTGTGTGTCGGTGACGACCGAAAACTTTCAATCTGCAACTCTTCTCTGGTCTGAAATGCTCTGTGTGTCTTTAAAATGGCTGGTTTTATGCTTCCAAGTTGGTTCGTGTCAGAGTCGGCCATTTAGTCCTGAAGGGACTGCATTTGAGTTTAATGTCAATGACGGGTCCCCGGGAAACTCGTGATGTTTACAGAGTGTGTGAGGGAGGCGAATGGGGGGGGGGGGGGGGTAGTGGGGGGCGGTCAAGGCTGCAGCAATGCTTTGGCAGGGTGTAGTTTTCCCCCCAGAAATCAGCCGTTCCCTGAACTGTTA
>CAAKHD010013763.1:134145-150774 GCA_901007705.1 Fistularia tabacaria | reverse complement strand
TGGATTTCCTAGAGAGGACTTTTCTTTGAATGTCCCCATGCTTCAGCTCCTGTGTAATTACAACTAAGTGGATTTTTTTTTTTTTTTTTTTTTTTTTTTTAGCCATGAGTAGCCTAAACTGTTGCCTCTTTTGAAGACCTGTCATTTGTAATTCCTAGAAGTGAGACCAAAATAAGAATATATACTTTCAACATTGAAAAATGTTCCAGTGTAATGCCCTTTGGCAGGAAACATTTAAACCAGCTGCCGGAGTGGAGTAGCTTGTATCACTGACAGGCCAGAATTGAATAAAGGGCTGCGGCTCAGAGATATTTAACCTGACAGCAATATTTCTATGTTTCTAGGCCAGTCATGAGAAGTGGGTATAGACGGATGGGTGGGTCATATATCAAACTAGAGAGTGATAAATTCCCCCCTCTCTCTCTCTCTCTCTCTCTCTCACACACACACACACACACACACATGCACATTAACTCCCACCTGTGGATAGGAAAGGAGGGAATGAAACAAGGATTGACTCATGAACGAGCCAAATAACAGTTTCGCCACACATGATCTGATGGGCCTCTGTGGCCCCGTCCACCCGTGTTAAGGAGGCGGTTCTCCTGTCTTGTAATGGCTTCCGGCATCTGGTCTTTCATTCGCTATCTTCCACTTACCCTACACTCATGGTCATGGGTGGGGATGGGGGGGTTCACCAGTCGCTTCCACATATAGAGACAAACCACAATTCACCCTCTCATTCATTCACACGTCTTGGTTATTTATGGTCTCCGATGAACCTACTGCGTGGTTTGGGACTACGGGAGGAAAGCGGAGGACCAAGAAGAATCTCATGCAGACACAGGGAGAACGTGCAAACTCCACACGGAAAGGCCACTGGGCAGAATCGAACCGGTGACCCTCTGGAAGCACGAACTCGCTCCGCCACTGTGTTTCCTTAGAATTTTGAAAACAAAATAAGGATATTTTTTTAAACTTACAGAATAATTACCAAAGATCTGCACTTTATAATCATTCACTTGTTGTACACTCAAGCTCATAAGGAGCATATTGCTGATTTCATTCGGCGAGAGGCAGGGTTTACTCTGGATTGGTCACCTGTCAATCACCAGACCATTTATCGTTGCCTTCTTAAAATAATCGCCTTAGTCATTTTTTTCAAGTTTTTCTTTAACTGACCCATATGTTGAATAAGGAGTTGATGTTGGGAAAAACAAATGTCAAAACTTGACTTAGGCAATTATTTTAAGAAGGTGGCGATATAGAGACACATCGTGGCGGACACTGAGGGGCGTGGCCTCTCACCCCACGGGACAAGGGCCGGGAGGCGTGGCTTCGGCCAGGGGTATATTTGTGCGCTGTCATTATTATTGTTGTTGTATAGTGGTATAGTGGCGCTCGTGATTAAAGATAAACCCGTCCAAGACTCCAAGGCTCCGTCAGCAATCAGTCCTCGCCGAGCACCACAACATAACCATTAATCCTTTCATTCACATGTCAAAGCACTTTGAGGTCTCGAATGGATCTGCTTGTGCGAGGAAACTCCAATTATTTTTATGATTACCAGTATTACTACTGCGACTTCTACTACTACAACTTAACAACTGTATTGAGTTTTGGCAATTACCCCAGTCTCCTGGGGATCCTGCCCTTCCCTTCTGGGAGCCCCTGGTTGGATGAAACATCAACACAGCGTGATAAGATTAGCACAAGTCTGCAG
Source organism: Fistularia tabacaria (assembly GCA_901007705.1). Taxonomy (NCBI): domain Eukaryota; kingdom Metazoa; phylum Chordata; class Actinopteri; order Syngnathiformes; family Fistulariidae; genus Fistularia; species Fistularia tabacaria. The sequence goes on along the minus strand of CAAKHD010013763.1, from coordinate 149,051 downwards.
AGATAAAAGATCATGACACTGTCGTGCAACTGTCGAGCGTGACTCCAGGGACGGCTGGGTTCGGGATCTTAAGAAAGAGAGCGTACAGAAGTTAATTCCCTCTGCTCGGGCCAGTCGTGACCCCGCAAAATGAATTGAATTGGTGTCGGAGTAATTGACCTGAGGTTTTTGGTGTCCAGTTTCAGGTCCCGGCCGCCATGAAATCAAGTCTTTGCGCTAAACTAACAAGATTACCCGTGTCCTCGGAGTAATCAGTCCTGGCGTTTAAAGCGGCGGTCGGCCCGACTGATCCCATCAACGCCAAACCTTCGGCTTTTAATGTTTAAACAAAGAGGTTCATCTTGGATCTTCTATTTATTTATTTTCTATTTATTTTGCGGGGGGGGCTCTTCAAATCTATATTTACCCATGGGTTACTCAATAGACAAGAGTAATTAAACGGCTGCGTGGAGAGGGAAGGGAGGGATGAGAGCGGCGCTGCAAATTGCTGTGCAGGTTACATAAAAGAGTGTGAGAACATGTCAAAATCCCTGGAGGAGAAGACGGGGCAGCCCGGTGGAGCACCGAAAAAGAAGTGCACAGGCACGCTAATAAACGGAAGGATGAGAGTAGACAAAAATTAGACGAGGAAGAGGACAAAGTGGATTACCTATCTCTGAAGCACATGCGCACAACACACCTTAGGTACTTAACGAATATCCTGGTGGCGGCTGCATCCTATTTGTCGGCTCCAGTTTTGAAGATTAGTGAAAAAAAAAAAAAAACATGGAAGCCTTACTTTTCTGTTTTATCTCTCAATTTTTTTTCCCTCTTCTTTTTTTATGCCCTTTCCAGTTTAATCATTGTTTTTCCCTTTGTTCTCCTCACCTGCTCTTTGCATATTTATTTTTTATTTTTCCCCAAGGTAAGGATTGAAGAACCGGTTGCCTTCTAATGACCCCCAGCAGCCCCGCAGACATGTGTTGCGTCTGCCATCCGGCAGGTTCTTGGCTGTCGCCTTCTTGATTTAAAACCTCACTGTTGACGTCAGGAGTTGACTGCACTCTTTATTCAAGTCATAGCCTGAGGAGTTATCGCCTTCCCCACTTTCCTGGCTTTTACATTAGTCAACAGGGTTGTGTTCTGTTTTTGCTGAAGGTTAAGTCAGTCAAGCAGAGAATCAGGATATTCGTCTCCCTCGGGGGTTCATCCCGGAGTTCACATTTTTGTTCTGAGCAACTGGCGAACATCACCGATTTTCTTTTTTTCCTCTCATTTAGGTCTTTAATTTGGAAATTTTCTTGCTTTTTTTCCTCCTAATTTATGAACTGAGACTTAAGTTAACTTCAAAACCATTTAACTGTATTACTGTTTGAGCAAATACCCCTTCCCTGAGAATGTAAAATAGTATAATTTGGGGGGAACAACCTTTTTTTTTTCTTGTCTTAATGATTATTCATAACCTATTCAGTTCCACTTCTAGTTAATTATTTATTGATATTCAAGCCTGGCTTGAGGTGGGTGCCGACGACCTCCAGTCAACTATGTGCTCCAGGTGACTAAGGCTAAAACTGGAAAAAAATATATGATATATCATTCCTATATATATAAAGATATATATATATATATATATATATATATATAAAGTGCTTAATCTACAGCTGACCGGGCAGGAATATTGGATGCATGCGCCCTCCTGGCACAAATCCCAGAAAATACAGCACAGTTAAGGGTGACATCGGTAATGCTGCGGAATTTTCTGCAAGTCAATATTCGAAAAAAAGAGAGAGAGAGAGAATAAATTAGATTAAAAATCCTGCAAAACAAAACAAATGCACCTGGAATTTTGCATAGGTAGTTTAAAAAAAAAATAACATCAATGGTAGGAACCAGGATGAATTAACTGAAACAAAAAGGGGTATTTGGGAAAAAAAAAAAAAAAAAAAAAAAAACCTTTTTATTGGCAATAAGAAACTAAGGCGATGCAGCAAGTGGCGCAGCAGTTAGCACTGCACCACTCAGCAAGGTGGTCTCCGGTTCGATTCCTGCAAGGGGACTTTATATGTGAGGTCTCCATATTCCCCGGCTTCCTTCCACACTTGGAAAACATGCAGGATCATTCGAGACCCTAAATTGTCCAGACGGGGGGAATGAATCAGAACACTTTATCGATCCTCAAGGGGGGAATTGCTCTTCGTAGCAGCGGCCGCTACTCACAGAGTACAGATAAGAAATACGAGTGTCAATATGAAAGAAACAAAAATAAAACTCAATATGAATATAAAAATAAATAAATAGATACAACTTTTAAATAAAAAGAAATGAGTTAATACATAATAAATGGACACATTTAAGAAAATAAAATATCAAATGAAAATAAATTGATTAATTATTAATAAATGAGTGGTTCTCCTCCATGATGTAAGAATGAGAGGGTGTGTGGTTGTATGTCTACATTTGGTAACGTGATCGACTGTCGGCTGGTCCAGGATGAACCCCGTCTCTCGCCCAGTGACAGCTGGGATTGGCTCCGGCACCCTCTGTTACCCTTAATGCAGTAAGTGATAAAGATTATGACTGATAAACATGTGAATTCATAGAAAAATGATTCAAGCAGTTTCAACACCTGTTTCTAGATTGTAGTATTTTCTTTCAGTTCCACTGAGTACAATAACACTACTGCTTAACTTCTTACCTCCAGATAATCTTGTTACACGTTCAAGAATATTTGGGATTTCTGAAGTGCCCGTTATCCTCCACATATTTACTTAGATCTGGTTGAAAAGAGTTTTCACCTGTCTCAGTCTCCCAGCCCCCCTCCAATGTATTTTATATGCATGGTTTTACATAAAATCTCAAAAATCTCAATTTAGTCTTTTTTAATTGAAGCTTTTAAAGCCCTCGAATAGAGAGTGCTTAAGATTAAACGAAAATACTCAGACTTTCCTCTCTGTGTGCAACACCCTCTTATGGCTAAGTGAGAAGTGAATTTACTTTCACCTTGATTTAGTATGCAAGTTGTTACCAAAACAGCTCTGCCTCACAGTGGGTAACACAGCCACTTTTTGTTTGTCTTATTTTATCTTTATTTTTTCAATTTTTGCAGTTGTCTGCTTAACTCTGAACATTATACACCCCCACTGATAACATAGGACCCCCAGTGATCATTTATGTTTAATACTTGAAGTTTTTTTTACACCCTTGTTATCCTGTGGAGCGTATTAATGAGATTATCTTTTTCCGTTGGAAAAAATGAAAGAAAACATACAGTCTCTCTCTCTCTCTTTTTCTCTCCGTTTTATAAGTAGTGACATTGTGCACCGTATTATTGATGGAAAATGTGTGTTAATTGTTGTAATCATTTTTCAATTTTCAATCAATTTTCATTTGTCAGAAAATACTGACCGGTACCTTCATCTTTGACGAAACCCTTATTGAACGCCAAAGTCTTCATTAATATGAATATGCTTCTGCATTTTCATTTTTTAGACAAAATCTACCACTTGTCAACTCTTTTCCTTCTCTCCCACTGAAAAAAAACCTGTCAACAACAGAAAAGGGTGACTTTGCATTTTCATTGACGCTTTCATTTCCATCTAAACCAGCTTGGATAATGTTATGAATGCAGTGCAGTTTTGGTCTCTGGCCAAGGCAGCAGTCATCAGGGCTATGGATCATTCTCTGTTTTCTTCATAGCAGAAATGATTTTGTTTGCTTCAAGAATCAAGTTTGTTTTATTTTATTTATGGAAGTCATGGACTAGAAGGTCCTGAGGTGTCAGCGATTGAGGCAAACTACAACAGGCTGCCTGCCCTGTGCTGCTTTGCACATTTCTGGGTGGAATTAAACCGCATTTATTTCAAAGGAAAGAAAAAAAAAAATTCTGATAATTTAAAACAGACCTTTGTTCAACATAAGAATTTTAGGACACACAGTTATCACAGAGAGAGATTATGAATAATTAATAATTACATATTTGCATATATATATATATATATATAAATATATATAAACATATATGTGTGTGTGTATGTGTGTGTGTGTGTAGGTACAGGTATACATATATATATATAGTGAGAGAGCTATACAGTTCTATTACAATGTCAGATGGGAAACATTCACTGTTATGCATTGTTAAGCATTCTTTTTTCTTAATAAATAACAGTATACATAATGCTCGTTTCCCAGATGTGTGCGCGACAACTCAATCCATTGAGATGGTCAGAAAGGAGAGGTAAAAATTACACACACACACACACACACACACACCCCCGGGAGAAGTTGAATGAGACAGAATCTCCGCGGCTAAAGAGAGGTTAATGATTTGAAATTATGCACATAACGTGCACCCACGTGTCCTCGATGCAGGGAAAGTAGACAAAGCGGGGAAAAAAATGGTTGAAGAAATCACTCACATACCTACTAGACCTTGTCAACAGCCGGAATCCAGGGAAATCATTCATCCTCCAAGGTCATGTTTCAGAGCTATACCTTTATTTTTCATCCCATCCTTCGAGTAACTCCTGTACTGCCATTGTAAGAAACAACATCAATCGAAAGGAGAGAGTTGGTGTTTTTAAAAATGGAAAGAGCTGAGGAAGATTCGCAGAAGTGTAAGGGTCAGAAAATCTGCCGAAATAGGACGTAACTGAAGGTCAGGTTCTCAGCTGTAATTACTGATCCATCAGTTGGAAAAAAAAATGGCTCCAATATCCTCCCTTTTTCTCCGAATAGTGGTTAAACATTTATCAACAGCTCTCATATGACAAGACATCGTAGAAATCTTTTTTATGAGTTTCCAGAACTCAAGGTCGGAGGACTAATCTTTCGAAGAGACAATTTGACACATTCATCTTGTCCATTGGAACAAGGATTTGGACTCAGGCATTGGCAGTCGGAAAAAGTGGCTTCATCCACTTAATCCTTGTAAAAATTTGGGTGAAGAATCTTAAGCTTTACTCCGATCAAAGCCCTCCACCTTTCCTATCGCAGTCTAAAACTACTGGGAAATACCTGAAGTTCCCAAAACACTTGGAACGTCACACCAAAGTTTTGACACTTGTAAAAAGCGAAGGAGGTGCTATTTTTTGGGGTAAATTTCATTGATTTAAAAGTGACTGAGTAAAATAGAGACAAACTGAACCGTCAGGTATGTCACTGATTATAGACTTAAAATAGTCTGACTTGAATTAATCCAAAAAGAATCGTTGGATGGAAAAATATCTACAGCAGTAATTTTTTCAAGTGGTATCACTTCTTCAAATGAGCCAAAAGCTAAGGCCAACAAATGCTAGTTCTGTATTTGGAAAGGATTAGGACAGCTGCGGCTAAGTTGGTGGAGCAGGCACCCCTCCAACTGGAAGGTTGGTGGTTCTATTCCCGGTACCTCTCGTCTGCATGATCAAATCTCTTTGGGCGAGACACTGAGCCCCAAGTTGCTCCCGATGGCCTGTTTAGTGCCTTGCATGGCAGTTCTGCGGATGTGAATCCAGTGTAAAGCCCTATTACTGCAAGGAGTGGGAGCGCTGTGTAAGCGGAGACCATTTTCCATTTCGAACAATAATTAACAACGGAGCAAAGAGAAACAGCCAAATCCCAACAGAATCTTCCTCCTCACACCGAAAAAAAAATGCATAATTGTATTCCTCTGTTGTCTTTCACATTTTAAAATCAACAAGTCTCAAACCAGATTTAACCACAAATCCATAATTCTTGTCGATGCATAGCTGATGTGTTGCCCTGTTAGATAAATAATTTGGATTAATATTTCAAGATAAAGCTAAACATTTGAGCTGCACTGTGATCTTATGCCTGTGCATTACAATAAAATAATAATACACAAAACATTCTGTAAAGGGTAGAGAAAACTATAATCTGGTAAGTATTCATGAGAATAACTTAGTTTTGTTCAATTTGAAATAAAACGTGTATTATAAACTAAGAATGCATTTATTCTATTTTATTATATTACAGTAAATCTAAAACATCATTCACAGTGTCTATGATTGCCCCTCTATTGGATGTAAAGAATAAAAACATATATTTTCTGTGAATGAATACTTTGATAATTTTATATTTTTAAGTTTTCAATTTTCTTTCTGTCACATGACTGCTCTTCGCCAAATGGCATTGGTGATCAAAAATCAGTGTTTTTTCGTCAAATCGTCAATTCATATCATGATGAGCACAGTGCTGGCTGAGTGGAGCCCAGAACTTAACTTGATTATCTCTTTGCAGCGACATCTCTGAAACCCCATGCAACTCCTTGCAAAACCGAAAGCCGCAGGAAAGGATGTCACAACAGACTTTTACTCTTTTTGATTTTTTTTTTAAATTGCCCAGCGGCATACGCTTCCTTTCAGATGTTTGGAGATGGCAGAATTAGGCCAATCATTGCACAGCTCAAAAGGAAATTGACAGCTGATTCCAGAATGAATCATGAACGCAGTGGAAATATGTAAGTTTTTTGTCCCGGAGCTTCAAGAAACTCCGACGGATTGTAACATTTAATAATAGATCAATATCAAGCATTTTTGGCAGCGATTTTATAAAAGCACTTGTATGAACAGAACTGCGAGGATTATAGGAGAAATAAAACAGACTGCAGACTGCATTATGCTAACTGCTTCAAAGACACGAGGCAAGACGAGGTCGTGATATCAAATAAATGCACTGAAATGAAACTTGCACTCTGTTGAAGTTGCCATAGAAGCTGGTTCCTAACAAGACAGGAATGTACAAAATTAATGTTTTGCATATGTTGTCGTGTGAACCAGATTTTTTTTTTTTGTTGAAGATTTTCCTCTTCTTATCCGAAAGGCTACGACTCCGGTAGGTAGGGTAGGGTGTTGGTCCAACTTATGATAAGCATAAGTGAGTTGTTTCGCAGCAACATTGGCAGACTTAATGAGGTTGCGACATTGTGTGTGTTGTTGTGTGTGTTGTTTGGTGAGCAAAAATACGAATTCCCTGTATCAAACTGAGTTAGATTCTAAGAAGAAAAAAGACCTTTACAGTCACATTAAGCTACACACAGAGTGCAACATCAATTAAGATAAGATAAGATAATACTTTATTGATCCCCATAGGGGAAATTCCGGTGTTGCAACAGCAACATTAGAGAAAAAAACAAAACAAAACAGGAAAGATATATACACACATATATCAGTGCAAACACATATGCACATAAGTAACCATGCATTCCCCCACACGTATACATACATTTTTACACACATACCCATACCTACAGAAATATATATACACATATACACAATATATACAATATACACATACACATATATACATACACATTTACACACATGAGCAGGAATAGATAGATCAAATGAACTAAAGTGACCCGTGGCAGTGATGGGCACCAAACGTGTGAGTGGGTGACGGAGTGATGGGGTGGCGTTAGCACAGATGCCCTCCTGGCAGTCAGGGTTGGGTCCCGTCCAGACTGCTGTTATACAGTCCGTGGGCACAAAGGAGCGCCGGAAGCGTTCAGTTCTGCACCGAGGCGGGATGAGCCGCTGGCCAAACGAGCTGCTCATCAGCCACAGCTCGTGGTGCAGGGGGTGGGACTGATTGTCCAGGATAGCTCCCAGTTTGTCCTTCACCCTGCGCACAGCCACCGACACAAGATGGTCGAGGTTGAGTCCCACCATTGAGCGAGCTTACCTCACAAGCTTGTTGAGCCTGTTGACCTCACCAGTCCTGGCACCGCCCCACCAGCACACTGTAGCAAGGAAGAGTGCGCTGGCTGCCATAGACTGGTAGAAGGTCTTGAAGAGCACGCTGCAGACACCAAACCACCTCAGTCTCCTCAGGAAGAACATCCTGATCTGAGCCTTCCTGTAGAGGGCATCTGTGTTGTGTGTCCAGTCCAATTTATTGTTAATGTGGACCCCAATGTACTTACAGGAGTCCACAATCTCCACCTCTTCACTCAGAATGGTGATTGGTATAGGTCTCCTCCTATTCCTCCTAAAGTCCACTACCACCTCCTTAGTCTTGGAGATGTTGAGTAGGAGGTGATTTTGTTTGTTCCACTCAACAAAACTCGCAACCAGCTTCCTGTACTCCTCCTCGTCATCGTTGATGATGCATCCAACGATGGAAGAGTCATCAGAGAACTTCTGGAGGTGGCAGGAACTGGACTTGTGTTGGAAGTCGGAGGTGAAGAGAGTGAAGAGGAAAGGATACAGGACCGTAACTTTGGGCACACCTGTGCTGCACATCACGGCCTCAGAAACACCGGCGTCCACCCCGACATACTGCGGTCATCCTGTGAGGTAGTCCAGGATCCAGGCAGTGATGTCAGGGTGAAGTTGCTCACTCAGCAGCTTGTCCTCGAGGAGGAGGGGGCGGACACTATTGAATGCACTGGAGAAGTCGAAGAAGGTGACTCTCACAGTGCTTCCTGCACCCTCCAAATGGGACAAGGCCCTATGAGAGAGGAAGATGATGGCATCCTCCACACCCATATGCTGGCTGTACATAAACTGCAGAGGGTCCAGGGAGGCAGACAGCCGTTCCCTCAGGTGTTGGAGAACGAGCCTCTCGAATGACTTCATGACATGTGACGTGAGAGCCACTGGCCTGAAGTCATTGAGAGCACTCGGACGTCCTTTCTTGGGTACCAGGACTATGCAGGGGGTCTTCCAAAGGTCAGGCACCTTCAGCAACCTCGGAGAGAGGTTGAAGAGGTGCTGGAAGACTCCTGCAAGCTGGGTGGGGTGGGGCGGGATGGGGGGATCTGGCAGGCGGAACTGCTAGTGGATGGGGGGAAGGAGGGGGGGGGGGAAGGTGAAGGTGGGGGCTGTCCATAGAAGCTGCTGGTGGGCAGGGGGATGGGAATGGGGGAGAGGCAAGGTGTTGGTGGGGGGAGGGGGGAGGTGATGGTGGGGGCCTCTGTGGCAAATTCAGAGCCGCCTTTGACTCCAGGTGTGGTTTTCCCACAGCCTGTCATCTTCCTCACCTCCCGCCAAACCTCCTTTGTTTCGCTCTGCTCCATCCTGGACTCAACCTTCTCCTTAAAGTTGAGTTTTGCCTCCCGCAGCTTCCTACTCAGTTCCTTCTGGACAGCACTGAGGGTCTGGTGGTTCTTAGCCATGAAGGCCCTCTTCTTCTGGCTGAGAAGGCCTTTGATGTTCTTATTAATCCATGGTTTGTTGTTGCTGAAACAATGGACCTTGTTGGACGGGACAATGTTGTCCTCACAGAAGGTAATGTAGTCTGTTACGCAACGAGAGAGGCCCTCGATGTCGTTACCATAGTCCTTTTCAAAAAGACCCCAGTCAGTGACATCGAAGCACTCCTGTAGTGGCTCCTCTGTGGCTTTGGACCAGTTCTTGGCAGACCTGGTGATGGCCACCTACCTCTTCACCATAGGTTTATAGGTAGTGGCCAGGAGTACCAGGTTGTGGTCCGAATTGCCTAGAGGGGGTAGAAGGGAAGAGATGTAGGCATCCCTCACATTGGCATACAGGAGGCCCAGGGTTTTACTTCCTCTCGTTGCACAGTCTACATACTGGGTGACGGTGGGGAGAAAGTGAGTGGGAGGGACGTGGTGGAAGTCCCCGTTGATTAAGATGAGGGCGCTAGGGTGGCGCGTCTGCAGGTCCGCGATCGTGGAATGGATGACGTCACCGGCGCTGGCTGAGGCCGCAGACGGGGGAACGTAGACGAGCACCACGATGGTGTGTGAAAACTCACACGGAAGGTAGTAGGGGCGAAGTCCTACCGCTATGAGCTCCACATCGGGGGTGCACACAGAGACCTTCACGGTGTTCTGACCGGGGTTGCACCATTTGCTGTTGACATAGACGGCAAGCCCTCCTCCTCTCGTCTTGCCGCTCTGTCTCCCCCGCATATCAGTGTGAAGCCGGGCAGGTCGACGGCGCTGTCCGGAATGTTCACCTGTAGCCAGGTCTCTGTGAAGCACAGTATGCTACATTCTTTTAAAATTAAATTAAATTTGACTACTGCCTTTCACCCATTATGGGTGAACCATAAGCAGGAAGCAGCTACTTACCGTGCCAGGGAAGCAGTAAGTGATTCAGTGTCTTGCTCAATCAACACTTCGACAGACTAGGAGGAGCCGGGAGTCAAACCAGGAATGCTCAGATCCAACGACGACTGGTCTAACCCCCTGCGCCAATCAGAATAGTTACCTGAATAGGTCGTCATAAGGCTCTTTTGTAGACTGTATCTAGTGTTAAAGATATTTTGCCATATTTTGACAGAACCCGTCTCCCTCATACAACAGCTCCCAAGACAGATCAACATCCCCCCACGCACACAAACACAAATACCAGATCCATATGCTCCCTGCAAACCGCCTTGAGAGATCCACAACCGAAGCCATGCCCTGGCAACTACCACCAACAAATGGGTTTCGTTTGTTTTACACAATCTATGCACAAGTCATTAAATTTCAGATTCCAGCTCACGTTAGTTCGTCTGTAACTCATACTTTTTTTTCCAGAAGGACACACACATATGAGCGTACACATTAACATAAGCACCGCTATTCAACCGAGTTGCTGCAAATCTACTCACTTATTAACACAACAAAAACTTTTAACTTGGACCAATGACCAACCCTGGCAGTTCTAAGCGAGGGCCGTCCCACGGTCTATTGTGACGGAAGAAGCCTCTTGGATGGGAGGAGCAACATCTTCATGAAAATAAATAACAATCCAGTTGCCATGACAACATTTGACGATGATGAACCTCAAAACGGATGACCGAGAACCTTTGTCAACGAGGTACAGATTTGTTGATGAGTTCCATTTCACACAGTTCTTGTTGAAAACCTCTTTTCGTGGCAACTGGACTTGAATTTCTTCACTTGAGGATGTTTCACGAATCATCCGAGAGGATTCCTCAGTTCTCATGACGTGTGGGGAGTTTCCGAATATTACTGCCAGGGTTTTGGGCGGGTCTAGGTTATGGTGGCTTGTTTTGTAAATGTAAGAGATGATCGGCAGAAACTAGGGCTAAGGGGGTTGTTATGCTAATTGGGGTGTTGTTCGTTGGGCACAAAAGAGCTACTTTTGTGGGATTACCTGGATTGGGATGTGAAAAGGTAAAGCTCAACAAAGGAGTGAAACTTGTTGGATCACATGAACTGAGGCTCATGTGGAAGTTACCGGGGGCTGGTTTTGGTGGTGAATCTTTCCTGGTTGTTTGGAGGGTGCAGATGGGCCTGGTCGTGGGCAAATCCAGCTTGGTATTGATCCCAGTACGGCATTATACTTCTGTGAAAGTTTGTTTCTGAGGCCCCTCCTCTGTTCAGAGGTGTTTTTTTCTTTTTTGACAATGAAAGAATATGTTTGATAAGAAGTGCTTTGATAGCATAGTAGTGAAGAAATATGTACCTTAGAGGTGTTCTTATAGCATAGTAGTAAAGAAGAGACGCTGTGTCCTTGCGTTTATCATGTGCTGTGAAGCCGATGGTGCAAGTTTTTACGTAGAAGTACGTGAACACAGCAGAAAACAAGGCAACCACAAAAACAAGATGGCCTTCGGCAGAAGGCGACAGGCGGAACCCAGGAAGGGCTTGGGCGCCTGAAGACAAGACAAGGGAGCACCAGCGAGAGGGTTGTTGACCACGGAGGAGAGAAGACAAGTCATGCCGACCATCTCGCAGGATGTCTGGAGCGAGCGACTAGGTAGAATATAACAACACCCATGGCAATAATCATCATCACCAAATAAGGACATGAAGGAGGGGAGAACTTCATAAACTTTATCATCATATATGTAATAACGATCGGGGTTCTTCTGCGGTATCACCCACCTGTGGGTGGGTGGCAGAGAACCCACAGCTGTGTGACTCCTGTATCCTTGCTGACAGAATTAAATTCTATTTGATCAGACTGCACTTGGAAATGTCATCCTTCCCTCCTTCACCCTATAATTGAACTCACCTGTGATTTGTTACAGGATGAATGACTACAACTTAACAAGAAAGATGGCTTCTTTGACTCCTCTCTCGAACCATATGGACATTGTGGTCGTCAAAAGAATGGCCCTTGTCCTTCAGGTGGATGGACTGCGGTGTCATGTCATGAAGGGCTGGCTCTCCTATGTTGGGCCATCCATTTTTGCAGGGGTTTTTCGGTCTCTCCAACGTAGACGTCATCACAATCCTCGGTGCAAATGACAGCATACACCACATTCTCGATCTCATGCCTGGGTTTTTTGTTCTTGGGGTGCACCAGCTTTTGTCTCAGGGTCTTGTGGGGTTTGAAATGTACCGGCATACATACGGTCCACATACCTGAACCAGCGGCTTGGCGATGTTCCCCTGAAAGAAGCGAGGACCTTGCTCTCAACCTCCTCCGTGAATAAATACGCGACGACGGGGGATACGGGTGAGCCCACGGCATATCATGGGTGTTTACATCCCATAAGCCGTCACCACCTGCCACGTGCCTCCAAAAGTGGCAGCGTATTCAGTTCGAGAGTGGGGCGGAAGAGCACGGGGTGAGAGTGTGAAACTAGCTACCGTAATGACTGAGAGGCATTTTAAGACAGAGCTGGAGCACGGAGCAAACTGAAGACACGGATATAAAGAGGAAAAAGAGGATGTGAGCTGTACAGATCACCAGACTCAATATGAGCAGCAGAGAGATATTTTCTTGTATTACTTCTTAGTCCTTGTAGAAAAAATGAATGTGCAGTCTTTTTTGGCTGGAGAGGGGGTGGAAAGGAAAAACAAAGTTCAGAGACAGTGGAAGTTTTTGACGGTGTGTATTCATTTTAACCTTTGTTTAGAATATAACAGTTTTCAAAGTGTGTCCTCTCATTTATGCAATATTTTTACTCTCCAAAGGGTATTTTTCATACTACTTTCTTTTCCGTAAAGGATGTTTTTAGATAGAAAATCAAAAGTAAGTGTTACATATTCAATGAAAAACTGGACAACTCATTCAGCAGAGGGTTGCTTTACGAATTATGAGTTATTATGGGAGATGAATAGGTCTCGGTATTCCCCCGGGGATATCAAACAAACCAGGCTGGTAGGAGAAACTAGTGAAAATTATGCATGGGACAAGAAAGTGTCTGCTTGATGAAACAGAGCAGCTGCAAGAAGCTTAAAAGCATCACTGAGTGTAAACACCCCCACCCACATCCAGCCACTTCAATGACTATTGGATTTTTATTTTTTTTTTCAGAAAATATGACACTGTCAGATATAGTACATGAAAACATGAAGTTCCCCACTCCAAAGGTGCTTGAAGTACATATAAAAGCAAAACTGGATTCTACAGCTTCTGAAGTCTTTGTTTCATATATTAAATATGTCCCAATGAAATATGCATGTCTTAACAAGATACAACTGAAAAAAAGTCCTCCCAAATAAGTGTCCATAAATGAAAACACATGGCCTGTCGGATCGTCGCTCTGTGACCCTCCTGCACTCACCAGTGCTGCCTTGAGTCGACTAGGCTCCGGTCAAACTAACCTGCAATGAATCAGTGCAAAACCGCCAGGAGGTTCGCTCTGCCACTGAAAACACCTCTGTTCCTTCCAGCCCAAGTGGATCTAAATGTGTTTTCACGCTGAATTCTCAGCCAATGTTCTTTTTTCTTTTGCCTTGGACAAATTTTCCATTCGTTTCAGTTTCACGTGACACTTTGTAAGGACTATCCAAACTAGAATCAGCATTATTGTCAAGGGATTTGGCTCCAGCTGACAGTAACACCCTGCAATGACATGAAGGTAAACAATGACTGGACAAGAACATTTTCATACAAAATACAGAGTGCAGAGTGCAATGTCGTTTTATGTCATAAGGTGATAATCCACATGAAACATGAGGTAATTAGATTAATAGAATTTAAGTTAGTGATGATCAGGTACTGACATTGTTGTTATTCCATGACGTGGTATGTGAGGTGTTGTGGGGATTTATGTGTTAAGTAGAATGCTTTGGGGCAAAAAGCTGTCCCCATATTTGGTGGTGCTCCCTGTTCTGGCTACCAATAGGAAGATCCAGGATTGTGAAAGTACAGGGAAAGAAGAGCATTTCCTTCCAGTCTACTCTGGCAGTCTTGGTTATACCTTGGTAAGGCATAAGATAAAATTAATCACTGCGACTGATCTTTCATCCGTTTATTTCTCTCTATGTAATTCCAAGATTCACCACATGACCAAAACCCAACAATAAGAAGAACTTAATAAGGTTCTTCCTTCTTCGAAGTCTACAGCCTCAATCTCCCTGATCCCCATGCATCCACCTCTGCTTAATTTATATCTAAAATCCTCAAATGTCACCACATTTTAAATCAAGTGTAGCTAAAAGCTGAAAAACCAGAAACAAAATAAGAACCAGTCATGCTTCTGCTGAAATGACTTTGTTCCAGGCTCTTAGAGGTGTTGATGCAGACTTACTGTGTGCATATGCGAGTGTTCCGCTGACAATTCCACATAATGATGGACAAACTGGAGATAACACACAACCGCGGCACCAGGCAGAATCAACAGGTGTTTATTTTTCTCAGGGATTCGAAGCAGAGCAGAATGAAGCAATCAGTTACCATGGCGATAGCAAAAGAGGTGAAGTAGAGCGCAGAGCACTTTTGTTTGGAGAGTGTCACTTACAGGCTTTGATGATAAGGGCTGCTGCCGGGGTAAACAACACCGGGGTAAACTATTACGAGAATCGGGCACTCTACTGGATCAGATTGTTCCCGCTAATACTTTTCTTTTATTGCCCCCTTTTTGGTTTGGGTAAAATAATTTTTTTTAAAAAAAATCCCCCTTCTAACCTCCCCTCAGAGCCTTTTCCTCCGTCCTCTTACATCCATCAAAATAGTTCACCTGGTTCCCTCTCTCTCTCTCTCTCTCTCTCTCTCTCTCTCTCTCTCTTCTCTCTCTCCTTTCTTCTCTCCTTCCCCCTTCCCCCCCCCCTC
>CAAKHD010013763.1:98018-134125 GCA_901007705.1 Fistularia tabacaria | reverse complement strand
AAAAAAACCCCCCTCTCTCCCCCCCCCACAGCCTTTTCCTCCCTCCTCTTACACCCATCAAAATATTTCCCCTTTTGCCTCTCTCTCTCTCTCTCTCTCTCTCTCTCTCTCTCTCTCTCTCTCTCTCTCTCTCTCACTCTCTCTCTCTCTCTCCCAAGACCCTGTGGGTGTCTTGCCAACTACCGGGTGAATTAAGAGAATTGCTGTGACCATAGCAACACCGGGAAAAAAAACAACAACTTCCCGCCAGGTGCAGGGTGGGCATTAGATTAAATGTATGTATTTTTAGGACGTTTTCTTTTTCTTGAGGCATCTTAATTGGTTCTTCTGATTTTGCCACATGCTGTTGGTTCGTCTTTCTGTCCCACAATGAACGAAGGTCAGACTGCAAGCAGAGATGTTACCCGACTCACTCTGCTCAAAGATTCTCCGGCTTTTACAATGGTAGAGAGCAAGGAAACGGCAGAACGACCCTGATGGCAATGAGCGAGAGAAAGGCACATCGAGTGGATATCACAATCACTAAAAGCAAAGTGAGCAACTGTAGAGGTGTGTTGAAATCTTCCCTTCCGTGTGCCAATGCAGTTCTCACTGTTTGCGGTTGATTTTGAGGCGAAAGAGTGGGAGTGGGAGACTTATTCTTCCTCAATGCTTCCTCTATTAAGACCTTTCTGTTTAATATTTAGCTGCATCTCACGCTTCATCAAATCACTTCCTCTCTTTCACCCCTTTTACCTTTGCTTGTTTTGATCATGACGAAGAAAATACCCATCTACTGTGGAAATAATCATCATTCAGCAATAGATTTGCTTTCCTTACAGACCATACAATAAAGAGCTCCTGTCATTGGTGATTGTAATGATCAACTGATGGTACAAAATGGTATGCGGCACAAGTTTCGTAAAAATATCGGGCTATTGACATTTTTCAATCCATCAGTATTAGCTGTAAAAGCTGCTTCCACAGATGATTTTTTTTTTCTGTGGAGCCTCAAGTAACAGCCTCAAGTAAGTTGTAAATGATTGTAGTTGCAGGCAAAAATTATTTATAGTGATCCACAGACGTCCCCGGCCGTGACCTTCAGTGACCTCGGAAACTCACAGAAGACACCGACGCACTTCATGGGCTGGTTTAGCATAAGTGTCTGGGCTGAAATACATGCAGAGTGAGAAAACACATTTTGTGAATTGAGTGTGTGTTTTAAAGCATGGACATGAAGTTCATTACGATAGTTTCTGATTGTATTTCTGTCATTGTCTGATCATGTGGGTCAATTGTTTGTTCAAATATAGAAACCAAAAAAATACAAAAATAGAATCAATTTGCAAAACTTGCTATTCCATTGACTAGCTTTGAATTTTCTCTCTTGTGGCATAAAGGATCCAGATCCTGCCCACTTCCCTTTTCGGAAGGTCTGATTTAAATTCAGCGTCTGTATTGGCGTCTGGGTCATCGTGACCCACGGTTCGAACATTTGATTTGTCCCCGCAGTCCGCATGAGTGTTTTCTTCTCTCCGTGGGTTGCTGATTTCAGAGGTCTGGGCATGACTGAAGACAGTTTTCTTGTCACAGGTGTCAGAGTAGCTGCCATTTTCTGTGACACTAATCTCCCCATGCCTCCAAAGTTCTCCGCCTGATTGTTGACTCTGACAGTTCTTCCCCTTTCATTTTCCTTCAATAAGTGCACTTTTTAGAAGTTTTTCTTCTTAAGTTCAGTCAAACATGGTCTTATATACATTAAACCCCAGGTGACTCAGAGTTTGTCACAGGAGACGAAGATAAACATGAGAGCTGCAGTAATCAAACATCTCCTCTGCGGCGCTATAAGTATATTTGTATTTTTGTGCGTCTAATTGAAAGTAAACAATGTCCATTGCAATTCCAGAACCACGGCTGCCCCTGGAAACTGATGCAATTCCTTTCCTGCCATTGCAGAGAAACATTCATAATTCATATTATGTGAATACACCTGTATGTAAATACTCAGCAGAAAAATAAACCATCATACTTGTAATCTGTTCTAACAACTGAATTGTTGAATATTTCCAATAGGTGATGCATTAGATTCATGTCAATGTACCCCTTTATTTTTGTTTACTTCTTCCGATCCAGAAGTTTATACATCTGAGGATGATGTTCGCACTTTTATATCACATCATCGTTATAAATCAGCACATCTTTATGTTTTCCAGGCTGCCGATCGGTGTGCTCAAGAAAGGATAAAGCTGCAAGGGCTTGGCAAAGGCTGAGACAACGGGGATTCAAACCTGTATTTTCCCACCTGTTTTTACAAATCCTGTTCAATACCAGGGATATCAAAAGCAGTTGGATATAGGAGAAAGAAAAGAAACAAGTAAGAAAACATTAACAACAAAATGATTTACCGTGGCTTTTTGTTTTGTGTCTTTCACAAATAGGATGTTGATTAGATTTGAGAGCTCTAATTGAGCGCAGACAGATTAATATAGCCCTCCAGTGACCAATTAAGTCGAGATCTGAGGCACTTTCTGTTCTTATTGATTCATTGCCTTAACAAAACACATACTTTTTTTGTTGGTTTTTTGGAACATTGCCCTTTCCAATATGTCAATAAGAAATGACAAGCGCGCTAATGAATGACACCCTTTACCTGTCCTACAGGGAAACTCTCAATTTCCTCTCTAGCAAGCATGTTAGGAAGTAAACATGGAGAATTATTGTCCAATCGCACCTTGAATGAATCCATGCAACTCTCTTCATACACAATCAGTGTGCCAATAAACGTAATAATGTAAAAGCTCTCCGTCAATTTTCTTGTCCCATTTCGTTGCTGTGGTAACAGAACACAAACACACGAGCCTTGTTTGTCTGCGCTCATTTTGTGGCTCGATGCAAGTAAATAGCGCTTTTATATCTTCCGACTAAAGAAGTAAAAGTGCAAGGCACTGACTGGGATGTAAAAGCTTAAAGCTAGTGTCTGTATTTGTCCAGAAGGAAAAAAGGAACGTAATATTTCCTGTTTGGACAGAGATTTTGGTATCATTTTATAAACAGTGGTTGATCGATGGTTCACTTCAGTTTTATTTTATATAAATTTATATGTACACATAAACGTATCAAGAGTAACTTTAAAAAAACACTATCTGAGTGATAACTATGTATCTGAGAATATATTTGTGTTTGAAAGGGTTCATGTTTCCACTGGATTGTTATTAAAATGTAAAATCAAACCTCGTTTTGCCCTAAAAGGATTGTAACTTTAAAAAACAGGCATCTTTCCACGATTTACATCTCCGGTGCAAAGATGAGGATTCTAAAGAAGCGTGTGACATGCAATATTCAAACGTCATATTGTGCTAACTCCTCACGGTTTATCTTTGTGCCTCGGAAAGCCGCCTGATCCAATCAGGATCCCTCGGTTTAGTTTTTTCGTGTGTTCAGTCAATTGCTTTGGATTTCTGAAATCTTTGTGTGTAATTGTTTCTATTCTTTTGGTCACTCTCTGTCTTCCCTTTTTTGAGGTTGGGAAGAGGAAGGTAACACGGGGAAGAAAAGGTAAGAAGGAAACAAGGTAATAAAGCATTATGGTGCTTGTTGGTTAGTTACAAGTTTATGATATATACAATTATATTAGAATGTTCGGACACGTTTTTTTTTTTTAAATATATTACTTAAGACTGTAAATCAATTCTATAAAATTATCAGTTCATAAATAACATTATCAAAGTCTAAGGTTTAGACCAGATCTGGGCAATTTACGGCCCAGGACCCACATGGGACTCTTTGGGCATCCCCATCCAGCCCCCAATCAGCACATATATATATATATATATATATATATATATATATATATATAAAATATAGATATTTTGTTCCGTTCATGTTGTACAAGTGTGTTGCTTCTCTGTTATCGTTTGCTTTGGCCCTTCAACATCGTTCAGGTTTCTTATTTGGCCCCATGTAAAAATTAAGTGCCCAGCCCTGGTTTGGACTCTTGGTGGGATGACAAGTTTTTGTTAATAATCATCAAATGATTTGTAAATCTCACATGTAAACCCTGTATAAATGTGATACACTTTCAAGAAACCCTGTTATTTAATCCATTTCTATTTCCCCCATTCAAATTATTTTGGTGATTGGTGTGAAATGGAAGTTTTTAAAGTAATGGCTTTTCAAATGTTTAATAAATATGTTAAGTGCCTAAAGCTCAATTTAAATAGACGACTCTTCAAGTTGTAGTATTTAAGAACAATAAACATAAAACACATTTAGAAATCAAAACTACATACATTCCTGCTTGCCTATTAACTGCTGTTTTGCCATGGTATGTTATATATCTTATCAGCAATTAATTTTGTCACAGGGTAGTAAAAGTAAGGGAAAACAGCAGAAGAATGTGTGTGTGTGTGTGTGTGTTTGCGTGTGCGTGTGCGTGTGCGTGTGCGTGTGCGTGTGCTAATTGGGTAAGTGTTGTAAGTTTGCGAAAAAGGAGGAAGAAGAAGACAAAGGCTACAGGGGATTTAGAAGGGTTTCAGGGTGAAATTTTAATTTCCTATCGCCTGCAATTTATCATATTGTTGGGAGCTGTGGGTTTTGCTCTGGAGAAACTACCAGGCAGTAGCATTACTCATTTCGTCTTTTTTATTTTTAACATGCCGAATGCGCAACCAGTCAATGGCTTCCATTCTGGTCTGGGGAATCAAATCCCAGTGGACCCCCTCAACACCAAAATATTATCAAAAATTAGAAATGGCAACACAGAAAACACAGTGATATTTCATTTGCTCCTAACAATAAATTAACCAACAAATAAACCTTAGATATCTGTCAATTATTTAGATTACTAACAACAGTTCTAATACATAAATAAAGTAGATAATTATTAGAAAATGTTATTCTCTGAAAGATTTAAGGAGTATTAAGCCATATTTCAGGTGTGACCCGACCTCACTAGATACTTATGGGCAGATCTGTTTACTTACAATTCAGTAGGAATGGGAGTCCTTTGTTGCACTTTTTCGTGTACCAGATTAAAAAAGTTGACTGTAGTATGAAGAAACTGTTAACATTTTGTGACACTAAACATAAAGGGATATTAATGGGATGGAGCTGTTTATCTATTATTTCAAATTACTGGGGCTCATTACAAAAAAAAAAACGAAAAAGTAACCCAATCAATTCCTCCGGTGGAGGGAAATTAGAATTAGGGATATGAATCCAAGAGTCTGCATGGTCAGAGGAGTCGACCGCTGGAGCTGACAAATGTTGTCTGAAATGTGACGTTGAAGAAATTGATGCACAAAACCTCTGTAAAGGAGGAAGGTTGGCATTTCTCAATTAGTCAATTGTTGACAGAAGTGGGGTAAGACAGAGCCTCAGAAGAGAGTTTATACACTATTCTCTCTCTCTGTCCTTCAAACTGAGCCTCCTTCCGCCTGCCGATGCTCGTCGGGCAACTGGAGACATGGTCGGAATCGATTGTCTGATTAATACAGGAGACAAACCCAATTAAAAATTGATTTGTTGCTCATTATTGACCAAACCGATGTGAATAATTAACCAAGGTCTCGTGGCCATGCTCGGAAGTATGTGTTTTTCTACATGGCTGTGTTCCTGTGGATGAGTGGACTTCGGGTGTATGCGGCTTGGAGATTAAGATTACCCTTAAAGTATGTACACTCCGAGGGAAATCTTTATTCGTAAATGAACTCAGCTGGTGTGGGCGCGTAAACACTGCCAGTATGTCGGCTCAGTGGTAATGTGTGTTGATTTCTAGGTGAATTGTGTTCGAAAATGTTGATTCTTTGTTTATTCTTGAAGTTGATTGATCTTTGAGGCAACAAGAAAATCCCTTTAATTAAAGTGGGAATGTCAAGTGTTGATTTCTCAATGCGATTGTTGGAACTTAACTCCATTTAGACATCAGATAGTTCACTGGACACGGTATGAGAGACTTTTGGGATGTGGTAAGTTTTGCATCATTTGTGTAAAAGGAAGGGTAGGTTTTTCTTTTTTTTAATTTTAATTGTTCCACTGTGTTTCTTGTTATGGTACTCATTAGTGGCAGCATAGTGTTATTTTCTTGTTTTGTTTTTTTGTCATTATGTCCACAAACGCATCCAAGGTTCTTCTAAAGATTTATTTTTTTTTTTTCCCCCTGGTATTTTATTTCATTCTTAACCCTAAAAAAATAAATTTCAGTAGTTGTGCACAATGTGTTGCTGTGATTTTTCGTGACATATTCTCATGAAGGATGATGCATTCACTTCCCTGTCCCTTCCGGCAAAACCAGATGGTCTTCCCACCTAAATGTGTCTCACGAAAAAGTCTCACAGTCCTTTTAAAACAATTTGCCACCAAAAAGATTTACAAGCTTTGTAATAATTTAATCTATTCTTTTTTTTTGTTTTGTTTTTGTTTTGTGTTTTAAATTAATTCTCTTTTTTGTTTTCAGGAGGCTCCAATTTTTAAATCCTTATGTCCCCCGAAATGATTTTGCCTGGAAAGTGGTACAAGATCCACACCTTCTGGAGTCATAGACTACATGTTTCTTGAAAAAAAAAAAAAAAAAATCGCAATTAAAACTTGTGTTAGTATTTGCAGTCGAAACTGGCCAGATTTGACCATAAATTACAATTGAATTACACAGACAGCACTTTACATTGGTACATGGGTTTGCTGAAACCCCTTATGGCTGTACGTAGAAATACCATCTGAACATATAATAATTGGATCGATGCAAATGACAGATGGTATAGAACAACAACCTTAATGTTCAAAATTGAACTATAGCGAGAGCTACATGAAATCTAAAAAGGTAGAAGAAGATGAGTTTGTGATGCATCTTGGAAGAAAATAATCCCCCATGTGGATCTCAAGTGATGCGTCATCAGAGAAAACCTTGTACTTTTTCCCCCTTTCTATCTGCATCTCAAGCTTGGCTTTTAATACAGGACTTCATCTATCACCTCAATGCCTGCTGTTTTCTTCCATCCAAGCACCCACACCTTCGCTGCCCATCCCCCCTCTTAGAATTATCTATCACTGTGTTACCGTCGCCTCCACTATCCCATTATGCACAAATACAGGAGAGGGTCTTGACAGTATATCAAGCAAGAGAAGATAAGATGGCCATTTAGCAGGTGCTTGCTCTCATATGGCCTGTCTAGATTTAATTATACTGTTCACCATGGCCGGAGAGGTGGAAAATGACAATACTTTTGCCAACATTTATAACTATCATGGCTATAGCAACTTAAGTTTAGACACTGAGATGCTGAAATGTGCATATATATTTTATTTTATTTTATTTTATTTTATTTTATTTTATTTTATTTTATTTTATTTTATTTTATTTTATTTTATTTTATTTTATTTTATTTTATTTTATTTTATTTTATTTTATTACTTCAGAATTATAAATGCCCAGCCAAATTTAGACATTGATTAATTGAGAGCATCAGCAGAGCCTGAATGCAGCGTTCCCATCAGGACTGTGAAATCTGTAAAACATGCAGCGTATTCTTGCCTCCAGGCAAAAGAAGTATGACCCTTGTAAAATGTGACGCTGCAATGTAGGCAGAGGGGAAGTGTTGTTGAGTGATGAGAAGGGAAACTAATTGTCAAACCAAGGACCGAGTTCCGGGGAATCATCCAGCTTAGCCAAAGTGTCCTTGAGCAAAATCCCTGAATCTAATCAGAAAGGATCATTTCCTTTAGGGGATGAATATTGATTCCCGCTAGGAAATTGAAGGGCTGAATATGCTGAAGTATCCCTCTTGGTCAAGAGAGGAAATGAAAAGTATGATTATACCCAATACACTGAAACAGCGGCCGCGGAGGTCTTAACCACAGGGGGACCAATACATTCTGTAATCGCTGTTATAACAGGAGAGATGCACTCTTTGCTTCTTTAAAAATTTCATGTTGCCTGTTCCTGCCTTTTGCTTTGTTTTTGGTATCTGTTGTTTCCATTACAGCTAATCTATGGTAGCATTTGCTCTTTCAGGCCTCACCCCCTTTTTCTTTCTTTATCAGTTGTTCACCAGGTCGCTGTCTGATTTATTGTAGTGCAAGGGGCGTAGCTGGACAATAGTCCCACAATGGGGATTTTGTAAATGAGTGTGTGTGTCTCAGAAAACAATGCAGGGTCAGTGTGTCTGTATTTTATAAGCACAAACATTTAACAGGGCTGGGTTATCGGTGCTTTAACAGCTCAGGTATTTCTCTATGCATACAACTATTTTTCCATGCTGCTGCCTTAATCCATGCTGTGTATGTGCACTTGTATTTTTAGGGGTTCTTCATTTCAGGTTGAAGAAATTCATTGAAATTAAGCAAGTAGTAAGCTTTTTGATTTACTTCTGATGGAATGTGAAAGACATGAATCATGTGTTTTATGCAAATATGAACATATATTTGTTTGAGGAATCAGCATGATGCTCTCCTACTGCAGCCTGTCGATTTTTGGACCTAGCGATCAAGCTTCCACTTCGAGGGACATCTTGTCAGCTATAAAAGCTTGAAATTCTTTAAAGTGGTTCTGGGTCATCCTGAAGTAGCAATTGTCCTTAGATTAAAATGAATCATTGAGCTGTTTACGCCTATGGATGATGTTCCAAGGACAGACAAGATACTGTTTAATCGTTTTTGGCGTGTTTTGGATGCTGCAGTAAAGCCGATATCATCTTGGACTTCAAGATTCAAGATTCAAGATTCAAAGCGTTTATTGTTACATGCATAGTGTAAAATCGTGTCCCCCTTACAGTGAAATTCCTACTTTGCTGTCCGCAGTGTATTGGCTGTGTTAAGAGATAACGATAGTAAACATTATTATAAATATGAACAATGATGGCAGTGCAAGAAGACATTTGAGTGCAGCAGTGTGCAAGGATGAATGCAATTTAAATGGGCAGTAGTTACCTGAATGGCATTAGTTACATGTCAGATGAGTGCAGCACTGACTGTGCTGCATGTAAATTGCGGAAAGAAGGATAGTGTCAGCTGTTTCGGAGTCTGATGGCAGTCGGGTAGGACGAGTTCTTCAGTCGTGTCGTTTGACATTTTACACTCCTGTACCTCCAGCCAGAGGGTAGGAGTGTGAACAGTTCATGTTGAAGATGGGCATAGTCCTTGGCGATGGAGGCAGCACTCCTGTGGACTCTGTGGTGGTAGATGCTCGCAGAGTAGGGAGCGATGTTCTGGTGATCTTCTCTGCAGTCTTTACCACCTGCTGCAGGTGTCTGCGGTCCAGAGCAGTGGTCCTGCTGTACCACACAGTGATGCAGCTGGTCAGGATACTCTCAACAATGCAGCTGTAGAAGTTGCTGAGGATCTTTGGTGACGTGCCAAACCTCCTCAGCCATCTCAAGGAGTACAGCCGCTGTTCAGCCCTTTTGACCGTCTGCTTGTTGTTGAGGGACCAGGTGAGGTCCTCACTGATGTGGACACCCAGGTATTTAAAGCTATTCACCCTCTAAACTGCATGACCTTGGAAGAACAGCTGCTGATGAAGTCTCCTCTCCTTCCTCATGTCCACTATCATCTCTTTGGTCTTGTCCGTGTTAAAGGTGAGGTTGTTGTCCTTACACCACAACACCAGACTGGTCACCTCCATCCTGTAGGGCGTTTCTTTCCCTGCCAGTGAGGCATCCTATCACTGCAGTGTTGTCTGCGAACTTCAGAATGATGTTGTCCTCATGGGAGAGGGTGAACAGGGTGTAGAGGATGGGGCTGAGGACACATCCCTGAGGAGTGCCCGTGTTCATGGTTACGCTGGCTGAGGTCCTGTTACTTATCCTGATAGACTAGGGTCTGCCTGTCAGGAAGTCCAGGAGCCAGTCACAGAGAGTGGGGACGGCAAGGGTGGACATTTTGTAGGTGAATTTGTGGGGGATGACAGTGCTAAAGACGGAGCAGTAGTCCACAAAGAGCATCCTGATGTAGGAGTCTTTGTTTTCAAGGTGGGAAATGGGGTAGTGGAGGGTGGTAGCTATGGCGTCTGTGGAAGACCTGTTGGGCCGGTATGCAAATCGCAGAGGGTCTAGGGTTTCCCGAATGTTGATCTGAATTTGGGCCAGCGCCACTCTCTCGAAACACTTTATGATGATCGGAGTAAGTGCTACTGGCCTGTAGTCATTCAGGCAGGTGGGATGGCTTTTCTTGGGGAGGGGGGTGATGGTTGTGTTCTTGAAGCAGGTGGGGACGGTGCTTTGGCTGAGGGAGAGGTTGAAGATGGTGGTGAGAACATCAGCAAGCTCATTGGCACAAGCTCTGAGGGCCCGCCCCGGGATGTTGTCCAGTCTGGCTGCCTTGCGGGGGTTGATCTGTCTAAGCTCGGTGTACCTGGTCTGATGATACTGCTGGGAGAGAGGAGGCGTGAGGGGTGGGGTTGGAGTTCCCATTGTGTGTGTTAATCACCTCTGTGTTGTGGCTTGGGTTCTCAAAGCGGGCGTAGAAGATGTTGAGGTCGTCCGGCAGGCTGTCTGCGGCGGTGTCGGTACTCGTGGTGGACTTGTAGTCCGTGATGTGCTGCGGGCCTTGCCACATCCCCAAAAGGGTCAGCAGTGGAGTAGAAGCCATCCAGCTTCACTCTATACTGCCTCTTGGCTGTTCTGAGTGGGTTTCTTCAGTCCTTACCTGGTAGCTTTTTACTCTGTCTCATTGCTGGACCTAAATGCATGAGAGCGGGTACGCAGCATGTGATGTGCCTGACTATTCAGCCAAGGCCTCTGGTTGGGAACTTCCTGACTCATATGGTGGGCACGATGTTGTCAATACAAATGCTGATGTACCCAGGCCACATACTCAGTTTACTCCTGTACGCTGACAGAAGAGTGGCTGCGGTCTTGAACACATCCCAGTCGGTTGTAGCGAAACAGTCCTGCAGGATGCCCTCTGAGTCTGGGGTCCAGAGTTTGATTTCTCTAGTTACAGTGTTTGTCTTTGGATTTTGCAGATGAGAAAGGGACACTTGGAAATAAATATTGTATTTATCTTGAGAAAACAGGTGGGATCTGTGGACTAGAGGTGATCCAGTGGAAAATTAGATCCTGTTTTTAAAGGTGTCATTCATGATGAATTTGTTGGCTCTGGTGTCAAGAAAAGCAACTGATTTTTGGTCCCAGGGCAACATACCCGTCAGTATCCAGGTGGTTTGACCAGAAAAACTGACGCACAAAAACTTTCGGCCAATGGATTTGGATTCATATATAGGGTAAAGGAGAAGAAGACATCTTCTGAGAATGGACTTGAGTCCAGGAAACCATTTGAATTTTGCAAAATACTGTTGGCCAATTCATCATTGTCTAATTATCTCTCAGTTCCTGTTTTTAATTGCATATTAAACATTTGCGAGCTTATTGCAGCCAAAAATGTGTACTGACGCTATGCGTTTTACTTTGAAACAAAAATCAAAAGCAAGACTTTCCAAGAAAAACGATGATCCCGGTATGAAAAACTCTAAACCAAATGGGACATGGACAAAGAGTGTCCAAACTGAAAATGTCTAAAGATTAGCTAAACAAGCCAGGGGAAGAGTCAACCTGGTAAAAACTAAAATAAATTAACCGGTTACAGGTGTCAGACGGGGCTTAAATAAATCCCCCTGGAACAGCGCCAGACTCAGCAGCCAGTTTGACATGATCAGCCAACTGTGCAATTACAAGCATGGTGTCCATCGTGTGGCAAACACTGGCCCCAGAACAAGATTTACGCTGCTTTTGTGACAAGCCAAAAACAAAGCCGCACTTTCGCTATCTCAACCTACAAGTGATATCACTTTGAAAGTTTTGATGGCCCTCAACATCGGATCATTTAATCCCCGTCCTAGTTAACCGATGCTCTGCATAGTGTGCTCGATCTATGCGAAGTCCTGCTCAAGAATTGCATACGCAAATCGTGACAGAACCACCCAGCATTCCCTCCCATTCTTTCGAGTTGGTCCTTAAACTAGATTACTGGCCCAATGTCCTAACACTATTAATGTATGCATTAGCACAACAAAGGGGGTGGGGGGAGCTAATTGCCGATCTGGAGAAGGAACCATTTGTCTCATGATCAAGCCTCAGGTGCAGTATTTCATGGGCGCCCCTGTGAATAATCATGCGTTACTTTTAATTTGAAAATGGTTCAACCGATGAAAAGTGAATGGAGCGGTATAGTTCTCAGAGCTTGTTCAGAACTGAGGAAGCCTTTTGGATATAAGGTGAAACTAAACAAAGTCCGACTGCCCTATTGAGCCTTGACCACTATAGACCGTGTTCTGGATGACCACTAATCTTCGCCTTACCTATTAACAACACATCGATAAACAAAGCAGTAAAGCAAAAACCAATGCAGTAACAAGACTATCGTTACAAAAAGGCTAAAAGATTACTTTAAGGGGCTCCACTTAAATGAGACAGCAGATTTTCCCCTCTCATGGTACATACAACACACGTAGAATCCATCCAACACAGATCACCGTTTTTTTTTTATCATTTCGTGAGTTCAAACAGTAGTTCAAAAGGTTCATTCTTCTCCATAGCCTTCTAAATCCATTATTTCAGAACAAAAAATGAAGAAAAGGCGGGGACAAGAACGGGAAAAGAGCCTGTGATGAATAGAAGCTGTTTTGTTTGTCAGTCAGTTAGACTGCTATTCTTCTTTATGACTCCTGTTTGCACATTTATCATCTACCTGAGTGTTTCTCAGTCTCGGCACATGTTATATCACTCCAGTCTTTGTCAACATTCTCCTAAGTAAAAGCCTGTAAAAAATTGTACGAATATATAGTTTCTGTAAATTAGTTCTACTTTTCCCTTCTGAACTGGTGACATTTGCATCTTCTGTTGCAAAGAGATGTTCATATCGATCTTTATCCCTTTACTTCTTCTACACTCACAGTATAATTATTATCCTTTCCTTGAATTTTCCTTGATATTTGCCAAATCCTGGTAAAGGTTCCCAGAGTGTAGCTTGTGTACATTGATTAACAACACAATATGCATCATGAATGTCTGTCTATCCTGCAACTGTTTCCACTTTATCCTCGCCTGTCAAACAATATGCATCTTTCTTTCTTTGCTTGCCACATTTTCCAAAAATGATGTCAAGAAAACAGAGGGTTCTAGGTTGCTAAAGTGGCCCGTCTTCCCGTCATTGCTACATCGATCGCAAGCTTGTTCAACGAGTTGATTTGAGGCTGAAATCCCTTTGAATAGAAAATATCTGTCACACTTGCAATTTAAAATGATGTCTGTTTAAAAAAAAAAAAAAAAACGTATTAATATTTTGTCACATTTTGTAAAAATGCTTAATAATAGCACCAGCAACAACAACAACAACAAAAACAACAACAACAACAACAACAACAACAACAACAACAACAACAACAATAATAATAATAATAATAATAATAATAATAATAATAATAATAATGATAATAATGATAATAATAATAATACATATTGGAAATTAAGGGTCTCCAATTAATCTACTGTATGTTTTGGGACTGTGGGAGGAAACCGGAGAACCCTGAGGACACCCACGCAGACATGGGGAGAACACACAAAATCCCACGATACCCTTTCGGAATCAAACCAGGACCTCCTAGTTGTGAGGAGGAAGCGCTTTCATTGCACCAACCTGTCACCTACGGACGCTGGCGACAAAATAATCGTAAAATTACAGATTTATTTTTTCTTTTGGTACAAAAAAAGGAAAAAAACAGATTATAAACCGTAAAAGTGGTAAAGTGAAAACTTAGACAGCCAAAAGTAAAGGACACATCACAAAAAAGCAAAACAAAACCTCTTTAATGAATTTAATTTCTTTCTAATTGTTATTCTCTCTCTCTCCTTTTTCCATTATCCTGATCGCGGCCCACTGTTCCCCCCACATTTCCCGATGTATAATATCTTACTTTTTATAATTACCCTTATGAATTATGTACTTAGAGGACGTGATTAATTATGGTTAAATGGCCCGTGATTCACTTACAAAATAACAAACAAACAAGTGTGTAATACTTTATAATGTGTTAATATGCAAAAATGGCTTGATCAATGACTCTATTTCCCCATAGATTTATTGTCGTTCCCTTTCCCTGAATGAGTATGTGGAGATTAATTGTGAATTATCTCATGGTTCCTCTTTCACAAGCTGAAAGGGCTGTTGAATCAGGGATGTTTCTCTCATGATTTCAGTGTGCACATTATAGTAGAAGATGTCCAGAGATGTAATATCTTATAATCTTTAGGTTCTGCAGTGTGTCACCATCTATTGTATTGGTAAAATTTGTAATAACGGCCATCAATCTTTTTTTTTTTTTGTCTGGGGTTTGTCTTTGTCACTACAATATTGTTACATGCTGTGTTAATGCCAATGTTACACTTCGCCATTGAGCAAACACATTATGGTCTCTTGTAGTTTATACCGAATGCAAATGCAACACTGAATTTCCTGAGTGGCTCATTCATGGTGAAACACCGCTGATTTCACTACTGTTAACCTTAACATTAAGCATCCAAAAAATGCAGTCACGAAGATGCTGAGATTACTATTTCACATTTTAAATGTAACAATCAATGTAAGGGGAAGGAAATACAATTTTAGCATGATTTAAATGTTAGCAATACTGCTCTGACCGGCACGGCGCTTGCTATTATTATTGTTATTATTATCTTCTTCTTCTTCTTTTCCTTTCGGCTTTTCCCTTCAGGGGTCACCACAGCGAATCAACCTTCTCCATCTAACCCTATTCTCTGTATCCTCCTCTCTCACACCAACTACCTTCATATCCTCTCTCACTACGTTCATAAATCTTCTCTTTGGTCTTCCTCTAGACCTCCTGCCTGGCATCTCCAATTCCAGCATCTGTCTACCGATATAGTCCCTATCCCTCCTCTGTACATGACCGAGCCATCTCAGTCTGGCTTCTCTGACCTTCTCTCCAAAACATCTAACATGTGCTGTCCCCCTGATGGACTAATTCCTGATCCTATCCATCCTCGTCACTCCTAAAGAGAACCTCAACATCTTATTATTATGTTGATAATGGATAATAATTGGAAAAAAGGAAGAAGGAAAAAACATTTTTTTCTTTTGACATATATCAGATGACATGGAACATGTCCAAAAACAACATCAACAATAATAGTATGATACAACTACTTGTATATTTTTATTATCAATATTATTATTGTTATTATTAACACAATGCATCAATATAACTGCAATGTTTATAATGATAACAGCAATAATACTAATAATAGTAATTTTAATGATAATATACTGCTACAACAACAATATCATTATTATTATTATTATTATTATTATTATTAGTAGTAGTAGTAGTAGTAGTATTATCATTATTTTGTGGTTAGCGCTTCAGTCTCACAGCACCAAGGACCCTGGTTCTATTCTGACAGGGGACCTTACTGTGTGGAGCTTGTATGTTCTCCCCATGTCCTGGGTGTACTCCGCCTCTCGCCCAATGACAGCTGGGATAGGCTCCAGCGTCCCCCGCAACCCTGAGGAGGATAAGTAGCGGACGATGGATGGATGGATGGATGGATAATAAAAATAGTGATAATAATAATAATGTAATTTACAAACTTTTCCATCACCTCAAAACATATCTTGATCCTACGTAAGAGAAAAGCAAAACTATGTTGCCCTCCTTCCCTCCTTCTTTCCTTCCTGACTTGCTTCCCTTTTTACTTCCTTACCTTTTCAGACAAATTATTTTTTTTCCAGGAAAAATGAATATACTGGTATATATACCATCAATATCCATCCTTCAAAATCCTGCTTTTTTTAAATGTATGTATCACAAATGACAGCATCTGCAAAGCTGATAAATCTGAGGAGAATTTCCTGAAACTACTGCAAACTTTAAGCACATTTAGAGCCATCCTCATAGATCGTCCATCCCGCTAATAGCACAGAGTAAGCTGACACACTCAAGCATGGCTATACACTAAATCCGGGAAAGGGTTTAATCAGCTTGTTAAACGCCCCTCTGCGACAAATGTTTGTTTTTTATCCCCTTTTCTGTCTCTTCTCTGCCGCTAAGATCCTGCTCCAGTGGAAATATGACCCAGTCACTCATTTGCAAAAGCAATTAACTGCGATTGTCCCGGCTTGGGTGGTTGTGTATCGGTGTGTGCGAGCCCTTCTGGCTTATTGTTTCTGGCTTTAAGTCTTTCAAGAAAAGCTCTCTGCGGGCATTGGCCATTCCTGCTTCAGAAACCCAGTCTTGAGTCAAAACTGTCAGAATCACCGTAAGAAAAATGATTTCAAATATGTCTTTTCGACCGAATAAGCCATTAACACTGTCGATGAAGAATAGATTTAATGAATCTCATAGTTCGACATTTTGCAGAGCAATATAATAAATAAAAAAAGAAAAATTGTAACTGTTCAGATCCCAACCATTTCTTTTCACTGTCACCTACCAAACACCGAGAGAATAGACATTATTACTTCTGTAAAGTAGCTTTTTCGAGGCTGTTGCCTTCCAGCAATCCGCATTGGCTGAGTCCTCATTATCTATTTAATTCATATCTTGAACAAAAGTAATTAGTTTAAAAATCAAAGAGATTGTCATTAACCAAGGATAAATAGAAAAAAAAAACATATATTAACCTAGAATGTCGGTTATTTGTCATTTTAATATAAAGTCTTTGAGACAAAAAAATTTATTCGCAAACCATCTGCAACTCAATGAACACACATATTGACCACTGAGATATTAGACAAGTGTTAGGGTGAGAGTAAAAGTGTAGGGTGTGTGAAACAGACGCTTGTTTTTTCAAATTGCTATGCTGTGTTCATGTGTTCAATATGTCACATCAATTGCGGCAAGGAACGTCATTCATTCCGACGGTGCGGCTATTCAATCCCGTTGAGACACTCAAGGTCACAAAGGACGTTGGTGAGTGGTGTCGTCGTTAGCAAGGACGACCTCGAAGCAAAGACAATGTCATCTGAAAAAGAAAAAAAAGGACAATGTTAAACAAGAAAAAATGCATGCAGATTTATTTAAAGTCTATATAACTTCCAGCTCTCACTCTGCTACATTTTGGAGGACAGCAATATCTTATTTCTCTGAAAGATATTGTAACAAGATTCTTCTCAGATGAGAGCTGTCGTACCCCTATTGCCCAGTAAAAAAAAAAAAACCTGGATCTCTAAATGTGCTAATTTTCAATCTCGGTGATAAACTGAAGGATGGAGAGTGCCCTTGGGGTTTGAGAGAATTGTATCTTTTCAAAGCTAAAAAAAAAACCCCAGTCAAACCTGAAATTTTGGGGATACTCCAACGTCTGTGGGTCGTATAGACAAGCCAAAACATCAAATAGATTAAAATATAAAATGGTTGAAAAGAACTGAACCATAAAATACAGCAGTAAAATGCATCATGGACTAGCACATTAATGCGGCAGTTGTCTTAATTCATAAACGTTTCGATATAATATTAAAGCACTGAGAGGGGACATTTTATTACCTTAGGTATATTTCACCGATAATAATTACAGTGAAAGCCTGCACAAGTTGGCCAAACTTCATGTGCACAGTAAATATGTAATTTGCCTTCAAGTTAAGGAACATAAAAGTCAGTAGTTTTTAGAACATAAATATTTCTTAGTGTCTACCTCTTGGCAGGTTTCACAGAGATTTTTTAAGATATGGAACCTAAAAAATGTATTCAAGTGTTTATGTTTCACCCGTGTGTTTCTTTTTCTTTTTTCCTTTTTTGAGCCCTTCCTAAAATACAACCTAGTATCCTTATAGTTAAGATTATTTAATTTAGACTTCATGTCAAATGAGATTTATTAGATTTATTAAGATAAAAAGGAGACATATCTCAAATGACTATTCATTTGTTTTGAGTTAAAAAACAACCAAGCATTCAGATTAGATGAGGATAAAGTGTGGTTTTACTTGAAACAGTGTTTTTTTGAATTCAGGACTTTTACTTGAACAGGAATATTTTCACAGACTCTTATTGAATAAAGGACAGCTGGCCTCACATGGAATATGTGCACGCGATTTATTCATCTACTTATTGTCAAACCCCGCTATATGCACACCTTTTGCCCCTCATTCGGAATGCAGAACCGCTCTATTTTTGAGCTTCACACTTCTCATCAATATTTCAGCCCCTCTCCTCCTCTTGTTTTTTTCATCTCCCCTCCCTCTCTCTCTCTCTCTCTCTCTCTCTCTCTCTCTCTCTCTCTCTCTCTCTCTTTCTCTCTCTCTCTCTTTCTTGAGCATCAGAATAAGGTGTTATCTATGCTCCACCACACACCATTGAAGGACTAGCTGGCAGGTTGGGATCCCGTTGGGACGATATGAGTTGTTTCTGGTGCTAAAAAGGAACTGCCACAGCCAGCTGGTTCAAAACAATCCTTTCTGTATTTGTTTTTAACCTTTGTTTACCCACAGAAGGCCGACATAGTCCGACACATGCTCGTGCAATAGTCAGCTATTCACAGGGGAGTTGTCTGGTATATCCAGTCTCTTTGACACGGGGTCATTTAGCAAATTTAGTTGACCAATTGTGGTCAAGGGCATGTCAGCAGATGATAGTGCCCGAATGTAGCGTTGTGCAATTTGCCCAGCAGAAATGTCAAAACATAGCCCCCTCCTCTCCTGAGTCGACTCCAAGTTGCCCCATCAACGCTAATGACATGGCATAGACGGGAAGAGACAGACGGAAGGTTAAATGAGAGGTGACCCCCCCTTCCTCCCACTGTGCTACATAATAATGGCTGACCACCGTACTGATAACCGGGGGCAGACACAGCAAATATATGTCAGAAATAAACATTTAACCTATGATCCAACGTCCCTGCAGGCCCTGCTCTCTCAGTTTGTTTCTCTGTGTCCACCTCAGCAACATCTCATGGGGGCGGCCAAACAACAACCAGCCCCAGAAAGTATCCTTGAAAGTTATCAGAAGCACCTCTACAAGTTCTACTACATATAGGAGGGTCTAACTGATGCATGTTTTGTGAATTTAATGCAAAAACTGTGTGAGAAACTATTTACAATAAAGAAACAATTAACCAAAATGATCCCGTGATTCATCACTTGTTTGCTTGCTAATTTAACTTAAATTGGTTCAAGTGACATTTATTTGAGCTTTTAAAGACTTGGAACAACCCAAAGAGTACAGGGATATTTTTTAAAAATATTTAAAGACCCGTCATGATTCCTACATTTTACAGACTCACTAAAATGTCATCTGAGCTTCAGCTGGCACTGAAGTGAGTAATGACTGAATTTTCCTTTGGGGGTTGAACCTTATGCAGACACATTAGACCCTCGGCTCACAAATTTAATTTGTCCTTTGACTCCGTTCATGAATCATCATCAATACAAATCCCATTGATCAGTTCCCCAGCCCGAAAAGATACACTTTAGAGACTTATTTATGAGTTTATTTGTGGGAAAAGCACAGAAGCAGAAAGGAATTAAAGATAGCCTTAATTATTACAGTGTTTCTGGTGTTCTGTCTCTTCTTGCCAACACTTGTACTCGGGATTTCCTTCAATAAATCAGCAAAAGTAAAGCCTTCTCGCATATGAGACCCTCAGTAAAGCGCTCTCCAGCAAGCATGTCTGTCATTAATCCAAACTAACAATCACTTTTACGACTACTTGACTACTTGAGACCTTTGCTTTGTCAACATCACCCTTTAGTCACATCAGCTGCCTTTAACACATCTTTGTTCTTCAGGATTGTAAAAATGGTTGACATCGCCATGACGTTTTGCTTTGCTAGATCTCTATAATAAACACCACTCTCACGTTTAGCTATTATTTCCTTCTTCAGATCGACTGTAATTCTTAACTTCTTCTTAACACCACGAGCACGAGCACTATTTTTTGGGAGCCATAACGATGGCTAGCTTGCTGAAAAAAAGCATTATAACAGGAGAACACAACAATGAACAATGCAAACAATGCAGATTACAATCCACAACTGCCGCTACGTTACAGCGCTATGATGTGGAAAGCCCGTGAGGTTGGTTGTTTGTGTGTTTGAAAATCAAGGCTTGCTCAAGGGTCGATTCAAATTTGGTTATAAACTTTGTCTGTTGGCTGATTTGTTCGTGGTTAGGGGTGTTTGTGAGCCGAGGGTCAACTGTATATTTATGTATGTATGTATGTATGTACGTATATATGTATGAATGTGTTTGTGTTTCCAGGTATGGAAATATATCGGTATACGTATGTATGTAAATGTGTGTATGTATCTATGTGTGTATGTATGTATGTAGGTATACATACATAAACGCACACAGACATGCACACAGAAATGCACAAATACATTAACAAAAACAAAAACACAGTACGATAATCTTGACAGAAAAGTGTAACCAGCAAAATTAATAGAATAGCATCGAATAGAATCGAATAGAATAGAATGGAACAGAATAGAATAGAACTTTAATAATCCAGGAGGAAATTCTTTTGCCAGAAGGCTCCAACATTACATGCATTCACTCAAAACATGATATTGATTAATTGCTGTCGATTGGTTTCCTTCTTGCAGAAAGGGAAGGAGTTACATAGTTTGATGGCCACAGGTAAGAAAGATCTTCTGTGGTGTTCTTTGGTCAAGTCAAATCACAACACAGTTGTCTCACTACACTTTCCATGTAAAGCCGGTCTTGACCAAACTCTTTAGGGTTATTGACAGAAACCCTACATTCCCCTATGAGCAAGCGCTTGGCCACAGTGGCGAGGAAGCACGGCCTTTTAACGCTGCAGAAACCTTAGGCAGATCCAAGCTCAATGTGAGCAGCCTTCTGCCTCAATCAGTTGAGGTAGAAAGAGCTAATGTTAATAGTGCACATGATACAATAATATCTTCAATATTCATAAAATAAATAACAATGGTGGACGCCTGGCAAGAGTGCAGCAGTAGATCAAGCCATCCTCCCTGGGAATCTGCAAAATGAGAATGTCATAGAACTCTGGGCTCTTAGAAAACCATCTCTTCCCCCAGTTTAGAATTCCAGAATAGTTATAAATGAAAATATTTGTCATTTGATGAGTTTAAGAGCCTGTCAAAATATCTAAATAATATTCTCAAAGTTTGTGATGTTGCAGCTTCAAGTGTCTATTTTACACCTATGTCTGCTGAATGCCAATTGGATTGACTGAAAAATGTTAATGTCGCAAATCCGACTTCTAATGATGGAGAACCATTGCTCTTTCACTAACCTTCTGGTGTCACACTACTCATTCAACCCTCTACATGGAGAATCTCACATTTTTAGCCGCTAGGAGCAAAAAGAGAAAAACATTTCAGTCACAAAGAGACCAGGAAATGATGAGTTTGATTTGTTTTAATTGTAAATTTAATGAATCAAAATTTTATCAAAATTTAATTGTGTAAATTTTAAATTGTTATTGTAAACTTGGATGTCACTAGATGGAAGGAAGAAGGGCAAAATCCCTCAGAGGGCTTGGCTCTGAAGAAGAACAGCCAGGAAACAGTGGAGAAAGGAAGGAGACAGGTGGCTCAAATCCAGACCACCATCCAGTGGCTTGATGAACATTTACAAAAAAAGATGATTAGTTAGACGAAGCAATGTTTTATGAATGGGAAAAAACGAACGGCCTTCAAGAGGAGGTAACACACAATTTCTGCTGAACGGGCTATTCGTTAATATCATATATGCCTGGAAGCAAAATTTTAAAAAATGGAATAAAGGTTCCGATTCCAACTGAGCAAATTCTTTTTTTTTCCAATTAAAATAAATCAATAAATAAATAAATAGGCTCCCGGAACTACATTGCTCTGTCCAGAAAAAAAAAAAAATCTCATCCGGTGCATCTGAACAATTCAGCACAATCCAATCCGAGCTGCCATGAATTTGACTTTTTCAGAGCTCACCATATTTGTTTTTGTTGACACTGTTGGAAAGGTTCATAAGTGGAAGCAGAGTGGGTGATGGTGTTTTACTGGAGTGAATTTTACAGTGTTTTTTCTTTGTTTGTTTTTTTTCTTGAAAAGTCAGCTATTCTGAATGGGAAAGGCAAAACAATTTGAAATGTCTCAAAATAACAACCACGATACGATACAAAATATGCGGCCCAATTACGGTGTCAATCAAATTTATAATGATTACTCTGTAAGGGTTGAGTTTATGACTGACCTATCCATTACATTGCTGAAAGGAATCCACAGGAGGGTCTGGGGTTTTATTTGGACAGGAATAAAGTTTTTTGATGATTGATTGACACCTATGAGATGGTTGAACCTATAAGTTCTGCTTGAGCTTTTCCTCTCTGTATTCTTTGTTAAGAAAAGGGGGTTATTAATTCCTATTTGTGGACAGGATATTGAATTTGAATGAAAACAAAACATTGAAGAGATTTAAATGGATAGGAAACACTTCACTTTTTTACACATTTAGACAAACAGTTGGGTGGTGCTGAGGTCAGTTTCATAATATCAGAAAGAAAACCCTCCCTAAACTGCTCTGCTCTTGTCCCCAGGACTTCGAGCGTTGAACTGACAGCCTGTTACTCAAATGATAATGTGATTAAAAATCAGGTGATTAGTGAAAATAAGGCCTAGGAGAAACGAGACCAGCCCAAGACTAATGTTTCATGAGACATGAAATGATTTGCATTGCACAATACCCGCAGATTAGTGAGCTGAAGCTCTCTTATGTAAATGTTGCAAACAAACAGATTCTCCACGTCTGCGGTGATGATCAGGACTGGAACAATCCCGGAGGGCCGACAGACATCACCGGTGGAGATGCAGTACCTGTTGAAAACACGCCACCGGCCGCC
The DNA here is from genome assembly GCA_901007705.1 of Fistularia tabacaria. Lineage (NCBI taxonomy): Eukaryota > Metazoa > Chordata > Actinopteri > Syngnathiformes > Fistulariidae > Fistularia > Fistularia tabacaria. The sequence continues at coordinate 111,341 of CAAKHD010013763.1, read as the reverse complement.
AAAGACGCATATCTCTAAAATGACACAGTTTGTGAAAGGCTGTAAAAACACAAAGCATTAGACATTGCCTGCTTTTCTGTGAACTGAATTACTTTGAAATTAAAAATTGAATTGGTCCATTCTACATTTCTCATTTTGAATTTAGCAGAGAATAAATGTTTTAGATGAACATGATACGAAGAGAGAGGGAGAGAAAGAGAATCAATGGAAACCATGTTTTATCAGCTATGACCAACGATTTGAGAAAAAAAATCAGCTGACCAATCGTCCAGGAAGGCTTGATTAATTATTTTGAGAGATACAGTTTTGAAAAATACATATTGTATTTTTGATTACCTGTCCATATGTTTATCTCCAACATCTATAAAACCTATGAATTGGGGGAAAAAAATGTATTTATTAAAAATTACATGTTTTTGTGTAAATATTTTTCCAATAAATTAGACAATGAATAAAATGACTAATGAGCCCCTTGGTAACTTATTTTAATGGATGATTTATGTCTTACCATTATTCTATATTGAATGAGTTGCCTTGAGGCAGTCAAGATTTGACTACACAAAAAATGCTTTTTCATTGATTCGGGTGTTAAATTTACACAAACTTATTACAATATGATAAAAAATATGTGAATGTCAGCTTAACCCCCTTTCTGGCATATAAATTATTAAGCAAATCATTGGAATAAATGTTGCTGTTATTTCAGCCACCGAATGATGATGAATGTCAACACAATAAGATTTGCTGAAAAAAAGTCACGCATTTTCAACCCGATTATATTACATTGAACAATAAAGTCACACATTAGAGAGGACTGCAAATGAACTTTTAAACATTCTTAAATAGAAAATATTTGAATCAAAAGTGTTGACAACAAAAAAGCAAAATCACTTAATAATTAACACTTTAGTCAGTTATCAATATTGGCTCTGCTCTATCTGTGTGTTTTTCTTTTTTTGCTTTTACACAGACCAGAATATAGATGTGATTACAGTGGGCATTAGCCCAATGTGCTCGCCTTTATTAGGCCACACATGAAGAGCTTTATTTCATCAGAAGTGACACCCTTCCTGGGCATCATTTCTTTTTGCAATTTTCTGCTCGGCTTCATGCTCCATTACCGAAAGATTATGCTTTTTCTCTGTCTTGCACGTGCACCCATTTATGGATGAGCTCATGCACAAAAACATTTTGCGGCGCGTGCGCACACACACACACACACACACACATACACACAGCTGCACAAAAACTGAATTCTCATGATCCCGTGCACTACTGTCATTGGACCACTGGTTGCTGAATGGTGAACAGGAGGGCTCAAGCAGAGGGCTGTAGTTAAACTGGCAGTGAATTGCTTTCCTCACTATGAAAGTAAAATCATTTCCAAAAAGCCATTACCATGTAGGGATGATTAAACGCTATACTATGAAAGGAAAGGTGGGGCTTTCACATTTTTCTTCCCTCTCAGTGCATGCGGTGTGTATTTGTGCAGTACGTGTGTAAGAGACAGGAACTGGTGGGAGCTAATACGATACAAGATTAAGCCCACCCTCGGTGTAGTGACTTAGTGTGTCTGTTGTGATTAGTTTAAATGGAAACACCCTCACAATTCAGTTTGTTGAAATTTAAAAATCTGCCTGTTATAAAAGAGTGACTAAATTGAATACTGTTGAATTATGGCAAGAGGTGGGGGACATTACTGTTTAGCTATCTATATTTGTGTAATTATGACAATGACAATGTATAACATGTGTCATACTTTGATATGGGTATTGGGGATATTTATATTAATGGGTACTGCTGATATTTTACACAAAACAACTTGTTTATTTTCAGAATCATGGAAAAATGTAACGCTATGTTGTAGTCGAATTTTTTAAATCAGCGTAAAACATACAGACAGAATTCAAGAAAGCGAAGTCAGAGCAGAACCTTTGCAAAGAAATTACAAAAAAAACAGTGAGAATAATTTATATGTTTTAAAAAAGCAAAGCCAATTGTCTCTTCCCTGCATTGGCATTAATCAGGTATGATTTTCTTCCTTTTTCCTGCTTGAGTTGAAAAAAATGTCCATGCAAAATAGAGAAAGAGGAAGAAAGAGGAAGAGAAGGAACAAGGATCATAAACGCTATTGAGGCTACTAAAATTTGATACTATCACTAATTGTATTACGACTATTACTAACAATAATAATGATGAAAACAATATTCATAATAAAATAAAGTCAATAACAATTATTTTTGTAGTATCTAATAGTAATAATAATGATGCTGTTGCTGATGTATATTTATTTATTGAGAAGAGGAAAGGCAGGAGTCTGGGACTGAGAGTCGGGACTCTGAATATAGGGACGATGACAGGAAAAGGTAGAGAGTTGGTTAACATGATGCAGAGAAGGAAGGTGGATATACTGGTTGTCCAGGAGACCAGATGGAAAGGTTGTAAGGCTAGTAGCTTAGGAGCAGGTTTTAAGTTGTACTATCATGGTCCTGACAGGAAGAGAAATGGAGTAGGAGTTATCTTGAAAGAGGAATTTGCTATGACTGTTCAGGAGGTGAAAAGAATGTCAGATAGACTTATGAGTCTGAAACTGGAAATGGAAGGTGTGATGCTTAATATTGTTAGTGGCTATGCCCCACATGTAGGATGTGAGTTAGGGGAGAAAGAAAACTTCTGGAATGAGTTAGATGAACTGATGCAGAATATCCCCAGAAGTGAGAGAGTGGTAATTGGTGCAGACTTCAATGGACATGTTGGTGCAGGCAAGAGAGGTGATTAAGGAGTGATGGGCAGGTTTGGTATTCACTTTTTTTTCCAGAAAAGACAGGGACATAAGATAACATAAGAGTGGAGGTAGGCGCACGCAGGTAGACTACATCTTGTGTAGACGAGGTAATCTGAAAGAGATCAGTGACTGCAAAGTAGTGGTAGGTGAGAGTGTAGCCAGACAGCATAGGATGGTGGTTTGTAGGATGACTCTGGTAACAAGGAAGAGGACAACGGCAGAGCAGACGACAAAGTGGTGGAAGCTGAAAGGGGACGAGTGTTGTATGGTTTTCAGGGAGGAGTTGAGAAAGGCTCTGGGGGGTCAGGGAGAGTTTCCAGATGACTGGAACTACAGCTATTGTGATCAGGGAGACAGGTAGGAGAATAGTTGGTGTGTTGTCTGGTAGGAAAGTAGATACGGAGACCTAGTGGTGGAAAGAGGGAGTGCAAGAGTGTATACAGAGAAAGCGGTTCACAAAGAATAAATGGTACACTGAGGGGACTGAAGAGAACAGACAGGAATACAGGGAGCTGTCGCGTAAAATATGGATAGAGGTAGCGAAGGCAAAACAAAGGGCATATGATGACTTGTATACTCGGTTGGACAGTAAGGAGAGAAAGAATGATTTCTACAGGTTGGCAAAACAGAGAGATAGAGACGGAAAGGATGTACAGCAGGTCTGGGTGATTAAGGATAGAGAGGGAAATGTATTGACAGATGCTAGAAGAGTGATGGGAAGATGGAAAGAGTACTTTAAAGAGCTGGTGACTGAGTAAAATGAAAGAGAGGGAATGTAGAAGAGGTGACTATTGGAGACCACAAAGTAGCAGAGATTAGTAAAAGTGAAGTGAGGACGGCAATGAAGAGGATGAAGAATGGAAAGGCAGTTGGTCAAGATGATATACCTGTGGAGGTATGGAAGTGTCTGGGGGGGCAGCGGTAGAGTTTCAGGCTAGATTATTCAACAGGATCTTAGAGAGAGAGACTTAATCAGAAATCAGCTCTTAGCTTCTTCTTGTTTGCAGTGGTGATGGACAGGCTGACAGATGAGGTTAGACGGGAATCTCCATGGACCATGATGTTTGCAGATGACATTGTGATCTGTAGTGAGAGTAGGGAACAGGTTGAGGAAGGTCTTGAGAGGTAGAGGTATGCTCTGGAAAGGAGAGGAGTGAAGGTTAGTAAGACAGAATATATGTGTGTGACTGGGTGGAACCCGGATGGAATGGTGAGGCTACACAAAGTGGAGATCAAGAAGTTGGAGGATTTCAAGTACTTAGGGTCAACAGTCCAGAGCGGCGGAGAGTGTGGAAAAGAGGTTAAGAAATGGGTTCAAGCAGGTTGGAATGGGTGGAGAAAAGTTTCAGGGGTACGATGCGATAGAAGAATGTCAGACAGAATGAAAAGAGAGGTGTACAAGACAGTGATGCTGTATGGTTTGGAGACAGTGGCATTCAAGAAAAGACAGGAAGCAGAGTTAGAGGTAGCAGAGATGAAGATGGTGAGGTTTTCTTTGAGAGTGATGAGGATGGATAAGATCCACTGTCTCCTAACCATACAACATAGCTGGGGACAAAATGGATGCACTTCAAATGTTGCTGATACTCTGAATGGCTGTGTTAATACTTCCTGACTGCTCCTACTTACACTAACCAACACTGTATCGTAAAAATCTTGTGCACCGTAATGCAGTTGTCTTGCATCGCAGAATTATATGGAGACAGCACTAGATTTGTCAGGTGGAACTTTCAGCTGTCCTCTTATGTTTTCCTAAGTGTTAACAGTCTTGTGGAGCCGGAGCCGGAGCCGGAGCCGGAGCTGAAGCTACCTGGGGTCCTGTAGGCGCCTCGATAATTACTTTTGTTAACAGTGTTTGCAAACAAGGTTATTCCTCAAGGTTCACTTGATCTTTGTTAAGCAAGCGGCTGAACTTGAATTAACCTGGACAGGCGATGCCTCCGCTTAAATCCCTGCAGTGAACCAACGTCTCATTGGTTTTCTGATTTAAAGATAAAAACAAAAAACTCATGGCGGATTTAATTTCTGCTCAACCCTTGCCAATTACACTGATCAATTATACAGTATTGTGGCGTGTCGGCGAGGAAATATGACAACGAAGTTTTTGGAGGGATTCGAACGTTAACGTGTGGACACGCCAACACAATAATTAGTTTCTCCCAAACATTCGGGAACGTCAGTATATGTATCCCCCTGTAACCACGCCCCCTAAGCTGTCAGTCCCTGGGTGAGGGGCCACACCCTTTAGTGTCCGCCACAGTATATAAATGATATATATTTTTTTGATTTACTGAAATATCCAAAGGGCGGCATGGTAGTGCATAGAGCAGTGGTTAGGACTTCGGCCTCACGTCACAAAGGACCCTGGTTTGATTCCGACTATGGGACATTTCTTTGTGGCGTTTGCACATTGTCTGCGCGGGTTTCCTCCCACAGTCCAAAAACATGCTGCAGGTTAATTGGAAAATAATTGCAAAAATTGCCCTGAATGACTGAGGGAGTGAATGGTTGTTTGCCTGTATATGAGGCCCCGCGATTGACTGGCAACCAGTCCAGAATGTACCCCACCTCTCGCCCGAAGACAGCTGGGATAGGCTCCAGTGAACCTGAGTGCGGGATAAGCGGCAGATGATGGAAATATCCAAAAGGTATCTTATTTTTCTCCAGGAGGCTTTTATTTCACAATTTTTCAAGATATTTATGACCAACTATTTCAAATAAATGCACTCTTGTCTACACTGTGAATTTACCTGATTTTCCAACAATGTCCAAATACAAGGTATTAATGCAATACCTGGAACGAGCTTTGTGCATCCCATTCAGGCTTTTAGATGTTTGCATGGAGATCAAAATGGTCACCTTTTGTCGGTTATATAAAGTCCATAAAGGTTTACTTATTTATTTTTGCGCGCTCTGTTATTGTCCTGTTTCATAACAATCTGTCCTCAAGGTTCTATAATGTCTGGAAATTCTTTTGACCGCCGTTTTATGTGGCTTTTTATTTTTCATTCTGTTGACCATCCATTTTGTCCCCATGCATGATTAAATGTAAGTTTATCAGGACTGTGCCGTATACAGATTGGCTACCTTGAAGAAAATTACATTGATTGACTCACTGATTTATGTTTTATTTTATGAGAAGCTAATTTAGAAACAGAAGATGTTTTTTACAGTCCCACCGGACGATAAAGCAAGTCAGCGATGATGGGTGGCTATAAAGCCTGACTGGGACTCAGAGATGAAAAACTTTGGATGGAATGAGACAAGAGGAGAAAAGTGGCGTCAAAAATCAGTGGAAAAAGCTGCAATTAGTGTCTTTATGTAACATGTCACCATCGACATTATGTTTCTGTCTGCACACAATTATGTCATAAACATGATGGACACGAATGAGGCAAAAATAGCAAGCACTTTAAGGCAGGCGTGAATGGAGAAATGTTTCTGATTGTGTGTCTGTAAAAAAGAGAGTCTCTGCGACAGGTGTGGGAGCCCTCATTAATTTTGTGTTAATGTAGCAATCGTCGCTTCTCGGATATCGGTTAGTGTTCATATCGGCTAGTGTTTGGTGCGGCTGCTCTACACGGAGGATTTCATTAGGCTACTTTAAACCACATCAGCACTAATAAATGATTGTCTGTGCTTTTATTGACTCACGATGAATCATTCTTCACCCCCTTGCCTGAACACCTGCAGCTGCTCGCTGGTATGGAAGAGTAACTTTGAAAGTGTTTTTTATTGCAGCCGTCGTATTTATTTTCTTATTTTTTCTACAGCCTGGAGTGTTTGTACATTTCAGCGAGGGGAAATTCCTTTAAGCCCTTTTTTTTGAAGCACAGAGATGGCAGAGGGTAATTGTGTTCCCCGGCTGATGTGACGTGGACCAGATTACCGTAACCTCAAAGTCGTTTGAGTAATTTTTGCAATTTCATGATAATTACCTGTGAGAGTCTGTCAGAGTTAGTGTGTGAGATAAGTAATTCTTTTTTTTTTTTTTTTCTTTTTTTTTTTTTTTAGTTGAGTGGGGTCTCCAAAAAACAAACACATGATAATATTCCTAGCAGGATCTTCCATATGAAAATAACTCAAACCTTGAGATATAATTATTTGCAGACAAAAAAAATGCAATGCTATATATATTTTTTGTTTTTGTAAATGTGGGAAGAAAACATGACCGGAGGCATCATTTAGGTGCTAGAGGCTACTGCTCTTTAACTTATTTTTACTTTGAAATCTGATTTCATCCAATAATAAGATTTGTATTGCCAAACATTGGTCGTCTCAAGGATGTTTAAACTGTAAATATAATATAATGCAAACAGCTAATATCAGATAGTAACCATATGTCATTGTGCTTCTACCACAGCCTTGCCGCTATTCAAACCAGCTTTAACTTTTCTTGTGACTCATCCGAACTGGCATTTCTCTGACTTTTTTTAAGAGCTGCCAAAACCCATCATCTTTGACCTTGTATAAAAGAGTTCAAGCTTCTTTCAGGAGTCTGCAGCCTCCTTTCCTGCTTGGATGCCAGTTTTTCGTCCCAAGTTCTCTTTCAGTAAATCCCTTTTCCTTTTTGCTGACTGTAAGGATTTAAATCGACCTTTCTATAAAGAATGTGCTCGGATCGTAGGCACAAACACCTGGGCGAAGATCCAGTGGATGACTGAGAACATGCTGTAGGGATGATATAGCCTGACTGGGCGGAGAATACCTGGGGGGTCCCCCAGAAACAGCGAGAGTACATTGAACAATCAACAAATTCATTGCTGGACGAGATAAAAATTGCCAAAGTAATTTCTGTTTATTGCAGCACAGAGTGCTGGGCCAGCTGCCTTCAGTCAGCCTGTTTCAGGCAAACTAGCTACCAAAGTTCGCTAATACAAAACCTTTAAACTCTTAGTTGCCTTATTTCTGTAATCTTAATTCATCAAGTAATGTATGGTTTATATCCGCTGCATAAAGGAATAGATTTTATTCTGGTCATTTAAAAATAGTGGATAATAATAGTAATTATTATGATGATAATATTATTATTATTATTAATAATAATAATAATAATAATAATAATAATAATAATAATAATAATAATAATAATAATAATAATAATAATGGTGAGAGTTACAATTATTATTATTATTAGTAGTAGTAGTAGTAGTACTATTAGTATTATTAGTATTGTTATTTGTGGTAGTAGTAGTAGTATTACATACCATTGTGGTGGCTGTAGTTTTTGTTTATGTTGCTACCATGTGTGGTAATATTTTCATAACATGAAAAATACTTTTGATGGTATTTGATACTTTTAACATGAAAAAAACCAAATCTTTAATGTTTCCAATGCAGGGGGGCAGTTTAAAGTTATTGTATATCATTGTAGAGTCACTTTTCAATACTTATAGGTATGTCCATATCAAATGACACATCAACATAACATTATATATAAGTTTTTTATTAATCTGATATACTTACAACCTTTGACGGAAACTACATCCACTAACAGAATGTAAAACTGTTGTAATTAATACATATCAATTATAAATATAAGATGTTATTATTTGAACAATTGGACATTCATTTTCAAATATTATTTTAGGGAAGGAAAGCTGTTTAATATGATTGAACGGTTGGAGAGTAAATCATTTCCTTCCTCCCACTCTGCATTGAAGTGGAAGTCTAAAATAGTGCTTAATGGAAAAAGGTGAGTAAAAGTTACTCAAAAAGTGCATTACTTAAGCAAAGGTGCCTAACTACTTAGTTATCCCCCGTCACTGTCAGCTCTGGCTATTAATTGTGGCTGCACTGACACATGAATGAGCCGTGGTGTTAAATATGCAAGAAGACACCACAAGAATACGGCATATTCTCATTCTCAACTCTTTGATAGCCAGCAGGCCACGGACTCCCAATCAAATGGCCCTGAGCTCACTGTACTTCTAACTTCTCCTCCAAATTGAATACTGATGTCCTGATTTCAATCTCTTGCGGTATGAGAGGAAAAAGAAAAAATATGTTTATCAAGGATTTCTGGCACTTTGAGATTTAAATCACTGAGGACATTATTCAACAGCATGCAACTGTAAAAGATGTGAGGACAATTTCCAGAGCAAAGAGTAACATTATGAAGTGTGAAAAAGCTTTTCCTTGGGAAACACATGGGGATTTAACCTGGCATTTTGCAATGGGGTTATTTTGGAGCAGGGCGGCCAGAAGCTTGCAAAATGACATTTGCGGTAACCTTTTCATGTGACTTTTTAAGAAGGGTAAAACCACGGAGATGCAGAGATGGGGCTGTTAGGTTCTTCCCATTAATCAAAGTGTGATTGCGTTGGTCCACACTCTGAGGGCGAGTCCCGACCCCCTCCCTTCACTTGTTAAGAAGTGGCAGCGAACAAATTGAGGTGGCAAAGTGGACTGAAGTGGTCTTAAGTAATCGAGTTGGGTGCAAGCAAAGACACCGACCTGTCGGACCGTCTGTAAAACAAACACCGATGGTTTACGATTGCTCTTCTTTGTTATCTGCTTTCGGCTTGAATAAACATGATCATCAAAATTTGCACACAATTTTGTACACATGTGTTCGGGAACTATAAAAAGACAAGTGTCAAACCAAAAAGGGTTCTGCTTTGCAAATCTACTAAAAGACCTTGCAGCAAGATATTGCAAGCATTGGCAAATACTGGAAAGAAAATTTAAAAAACAATGCTTCGAAACAGTCTTTTCCCAGTTGGGCTCACCCATTAATGTCATCCTGAAATGATTTTAACTCCTTGGAGGGCATTCATTTGCATATTCCCCGTGTTTGTGGCGGGCAGAAATCCGTCCAGTGAAAGATGCACGCAGGAATGAATGGCAGGTGCCTCTCCTTCAGCAGTTGGAGCTCTCCCCCACAATATGCTGCTGACATTTAGCGAGTGCTGTCTCCTCACAGGAGCAGAGAGCAGCTGAGCACATGTCCTCGGGCAACGCAGCCTCTCCACAAAGAGAAGTATGGTCAAATGTTGGAGGGCCTCCCCTCAGAATTAAATCTTGATGCACTGCAGGAAAAAGCGATGTTATTGTTTTTAGTCTCCAGTAGTGAGAGTTTTGCTTCTTTACTTGCCAAAAAACAGCTTGCGATAACAGGAACTTACAACTCCAATCAAAGGTCATTTAAAGATAAAATTTGAAGGCAACATCCCCTTAAGATAACAACTAAACATTCTAGGAAAATGAGCTAAAAACTACATTCGATGAAGGCCCAAAAGAGGGCAAAACCACTTTTGTAAAGAATTAATGTTGGTCTGATTCACATATGATGTGTCAGTCAGAATATAGAAATGACAATAATCAGTAGAACAGGTCAGACTAACATAACTCAGCTTGCAGTATCCACGATGAGAGATTCAGACTTTGGTCAAGAGCATTTCTTTTCTCAATTTCTATCAACTCCATGTACTTTTTGAATGACATTTATGGGGTATGCTAGACCTCCATGATTAATTCTCAAGGATAGCAGGAAGATGTGAAAACATTAAGTGCTTACAAGTGAATAAAATAAGGTGCTTTCAATAAAATGGATTATGAAAAAGTGTGATTTTGTTCCAGGTTCTTGTAACTTTATAACGGGATAAAAAACAAGTGGCCAACCTTTCAATAAATCGCCAAGGATTTAGCATTGACTTTGGGATTAGTCTTTTTTTAAAATCTACTCTCAATTTGATTTCTTTACTTGTCAAAGAAAGTTGAGAACATAATCATAGGTGTACAATCGACATATTTCACTCTAAATAGAGTGACTATGCATGGCTGCAAACAGTTTTCGGAAATATATGCAAACGTAAAAGCAGATTTGTTAGGAACCATCCTAACTCTGTTGCTGTTGTTACTATTCTTTGCAGGTCTGAACTAAATACACTGCATACAAAAACCAAAGTGAAGTAACTTGGGAAAGGATTGAAAGGAAAAAATGGCTTAAAAGTGTTCAAGTTGGGGAGCAAAATAATAGAGTAATAGCGCTAGTATGGATGGAGTAATTCTTTCTTTTTGCATGTATTGATGAAAAAACTTAGATCGGGGAACTGACGGAGCAGAGGCAGAAGTTCATTTTTAGTTATAGCCCAGGTTTGACCACATGTAAAGGGTTCTGCCCTTGGATTGCAGCATAATGCAACTGTGCAACGACAACACATGCTATTAGGATCAATTCATTCAGCTGAATTGTCAGACAAAATGAAGAAAATAACCAGACACGTCCCGTTCGATTAGCGTGACACCCCGTCCCAACACTCTGTCCTTACAGTTGTGCATTAAGGTCACGAGCACAGGTTGAACTTGATGTGTAATTCGAATTAAGAATGTGTTGCACGGGGAAATCAATTTTAAATGTCAGCGCATACGTGAGGATTCAAGTACAAATATGATGCACGGGAAGTCGACCGCATTTCACATCCCATGTTCGATGAAAAAACATTGGTACCACTGTGTTACAACAGAGTGGAACACCAATACCATTGTCTAATTTATATCACTAACTGCATGGTGTTGTTAGTGAATAAGACGTTTGTTCAACAGAATAGGAAAACAAGATATTCAAGTCTACAGGGAGGCCAGGCCAGTGTCTAGATTAGAGGGAGATCCTCTTGAAGGAATAATGCAGACAGGATATTCTGTCTTGTTCCCTCCTCCCTGAAACATCTCCTCTGAGATGTAGCTGGCAGTCAGCTAGCTGATATCCACTCCATCCAGATGCACACACACACACACACACACACACACTCACATGCACACAAAACCAACCCCCATTGTGAACTGAATACATCCATGGCACCGCACAAAGGAACATAGCTGGTCCCCAGTGAGTTACTGATGTTTGTGACAGAGAGAGAGAAAGACTGAGAGATAAAGAAAGAGAGCGAGGAAGAAACGGAGGGCTGGTTGTCATATGTTTGTCTTACATGTGTAGCTGTTAAGCGTAACATCAAGCTTTGCTCGATGAACCATCTCCACACACGCAGCTGCACGTGCATTCTTGCAAAAGACCGCTGTGGACATGTATTCAACAGTGGCTGGAGTTTCCGTAGTAACAGGATTTAGTCTCACCCTGCTGCTGATGAATTCAACAATGAGGACCCCTATGAATGAACATGCAGACAGCATTTGGGTGATATATGCTTTTTGGGATTCACACACAACCACACACACACACACACACACACACACACACACCACAACACCCTCTTACTCACGGGCTTCTTTTGTGTCATGAACACGCTCACAATCACTCATTATCTTAAGCAGGACCCACGATAACATGCAGCAGTGCATTTTCTGCCTGGAACTCTTCCTCACACAAACAAAAACACAAACTAGTAGGTCTTCAAGTCCTTTTAGTCGAACAACAAACACACATACAATTGCTTACACTGCACAGATTTAACAAACTCACTTCTGACGTCAGACAAGTGGGGTGACCCCGTCAGCAACAAGCAGGTAAATAAGGCACGGAGATAAAACAACAGCAGAGGGATGTACTTTCTGACGATCCTATTGGAATGGCGATTTGCCGGCACGTTTCTGAGTTCGAAAACAACCATTTCAACATCTCTTCCACAAACAAAACCTTATCTATGTCCACTCTTCAAGTGATAGAAGATATGAGAAAAAGTCAATAGGGGTTTCCTTTGCCAGAATAAGTAGATGAATGCAGGCCAGTAGATAGAGGAGGTATTTAGAGGAAAACAAGAAACGGCGGGAGAAATGTGTCAATATTTTCAGAGCCAAGCTGATAGAATAAAGTATTTAGGTCAATATCTGAGGAGAGTCTTCTATGGGTTCATTTACAAGATCCAGAGGCTTATTAGTCCACGTTTGAAGATGTAAACATTCTGTGGGGTGAGACTGGAGACATTTGCAGTTAACCGCAGATGAAATGAACAGAGAAGTCCCCTGTTTAATTAAACTGAATCATCAGCTGCACAAAGACCTGCTGCTGCAGACAATCTGCACCTCAAAAACACAAGAAAACCAATGTGGTAAATCCCTGCATGCCGGTTTTCCACTGTGCCCTCTGTCTCTCTCTCTCTCACAAAAAGATTCACACATTCTATGACTCCCATCAGTTTGATTCAGCCAGATTCCCCGGTTATTTATGCCTCCATGAAACCACGTTGGCCCACAGTCATAGTTCCTGGAGGTAATTTTTCATCCAGATGTGAAGTTCTCTTGTTGGAATATACATTAATATACTCCTGAATCCAACAAATGTCTTCAGCTCCACTCCATGTGCCACTATTGACAAATTCTGCAAAAATTAAAATAAAATAAAATAAAATAAAATAAAATAAAATAAAATAAAATAAAATAAAATAAAATAAAATAAAATAAAATAAAATAAAATAAAATATAAACTGTGACTTAAAATATTTGGTCCTTTCAGATAAAGTCAAGCTAATCTACACTGGCGCTGCTGCAGAACATAAAACATGTCGTGGCAGCGGAACATTAACAACAATAAGTCCCGAGATAAAGTCACCGCAGGTTAATCGACACACGCGTACATCACT
>CAAKHD010013763.1:25518-95518 GCA_901007705.1 Fistularia tabacaria | reverse complement strand
TGACCTGGCAAGGCAGAGGCATGGACTTGTGGTGTCTGAGGACGAGGATGAGGAGGAGATCGTTATTTCAAAGGGAAAGCGGAAAATACTGCATTTTGAGAGCCCTGTGGATGCGGGGACGCGCTCCGGCGCACCGCCGTTTTCTCATCCGGCCGAGCGGAGCGCGCACAGGATGCCCGTTAACTCAAGTCATCCAATTCGGTTTTGAAAGCCATTTTCGAAATAAAAACAAACAAAAGAAACAAACAAACAAACAAACAAAAGTCTGCAGTTTAAAGTACGAAATGGTGACAGGGGAGAAAAGAGTACCTGTGCGCCTCCCGGACAAATGGGTTAAAGATGGTTGGGGTCCATCGGCTCCGCGGGCGGTAGGGGCCCCTGTTCTTCCTCTTTCCGCTGTCCTCTTCCGAGTCTAACTCGTCGCTCCACGCGTGGAGAGAACCACCACCACACGCTTTTCCTCCTTTCCCTTTCTTTTTTTTTTTTTTTTTTTATCGTGCCTGCGCTTCGCCCTCCTCCCCAGCTCCAGCTCCGTATTTTTAAGTGCCGAGGAGAGCTCCGCCTCGGCCGACGCGCTCCGCCCTCGCCGGCTCTCGGTGGCCCGCGGTCACGGGGTCCGTCGACGCGGAGCCAATGGGAGGCTCCGAGGAAAACGCCGTTCACCTGCCGGCCAGCCAATCGGGTGCGCGCAGGGCGGCCGCCGGCGATAGGCGCCTGTTACCGTGGCGTGGTATTTGTTGTCAGAGAGCTCTGAAATTCTTTCCATGACCAGTGGAGACCACAAAAGCAGGCTGGAGATAACACTTTGTGCGTCTCGCAGAGCGCTTCTGCGTGCTCGGCTACCTCTGATGCATGATAAACATCCCCACGATCTAAAAAAAAAAAAAAAAAAAAAAAAGGTCCAAATTCCCCTTCCACTCATCACAATTTGCTTACTACAGCTGTCGGACGTGCCCTCCGGTCGTATTGAATAACTTGACAATTATTTCTGTCACCGGCTTGACTCTGCATCATTTCCGGGTTTGCATGGGTGACTATCTGCAAATCACCTGTAAATGATTGAAATAGTCCACCATGCGCATAAGGTTAATTAATTTATTGTATCTGGAACGGTTTCTTTTTTCTGTTCTTCTGGTTAGATGCACTATACTGTATTTTGTTGCCCTGTAGGCTACATGTACATGTGGAATAACATAAATCTGAATTTAATAAAATTTAAAAAATCGAATCAGTTCTAAATAATTGACATAATATACCATGTATGTGCACTTAACTTATTTATTATATCTGCAGCTGCTGCTTTTTTTTTGCAGTCAAGGGTGGATAGGATCAGGAATGAGTCTATCAGAGGGACAGCATATGTTAGATGTTTTGGAGGTAAGGTCAGAGAGGCCAGGGCTGAGATGGTTGGCTCATGTACAGAGTAGGGATAGTGAATATACCGGTAGAAGGATGCTGGGGTTGGAACTGCCAAGCAGGAGCCCAAGAGGAAGACCAAAGAGAAGATTTATGGATGAAGTGAAATCGGAAATGAAGTTAGTTGTTGTGAGAGAAGAAAATACAGAGAGAAGAGTTAGATGGAGGTGGTTGATTTGCTGTGGCGACCCCCTGAAGGGAACAACCAAAACAAAAAGAAGAGCAGCTGCAACTGCTGCTTCTTTGCACTTCTAGTTAGATGCTAAACTGCATTTTGATAGCGTATGCTTGTACATGTGTAATGACAATGAAGTTGAATTTAATCTGAAAAAATTAAATCCATAGACTTAAAGGGAAGGACTGGAGTTTGAACACAAGGTAGGAGATAAAATACTCCATGGGAGATTAGTACCAAATGGTTTACAACCTGAGTCTATTGTTGTGTTGGGGTGAAAAACACAGATAAACAATCAGACAGTCACTTTTTTTTTTGCATGCATAATGCATTGCAAACTTTCATATTGTGCGTGTGAGATAAATGTGATTATTGCAGTGCCATCCAAAACGCAGGCACATCTCACGTTTCATCAACCCAGCCCGGAGCAGACATCCGTCTCAACATTTACATCAGACCTTGAATGCTTACCTCCACATTGGAAAAATATTCTCTCTCCTTTTTTAAAATATGACAGCATCCAAGGAGCTTCACAGAATATCTCTCCCTCCCTTCCCCCAAACGGTGGAGGATCGCAGCTCTCCAGTTGCTGACATAGAACGGCTGCCGCTCTTTGTTTTCACTGGTGACGGACACACACACACACACACACACACACACACACACACACACACACACACACACACACACACACACACACACACACACACACACACTCCGATTTATCAGACATAATGTGTGTGCAACATTTAAGTTATGCAACTGCAAGCAGAATGGTAGTATTCACACTCTCTTCTCATATAAAAAGACACCTTTAATGAACGTTATTAAATGTGTTTGACAGTCTCAGAAATAGAATTGTTGCTTTAGAATCAGTGGAATTGCACCTACCTCTTCTCTCTCATTAAACATCTCAGAATACATAAATATGCAAATATTTTTTCTTTTGCAAGTTGAACTGCTGGACACAACATATCTGGTGGTTCACTGGAAATTATATTTTCAGCATTTGTGATCAAGAGGCGTCTTATTTTCATATCGTGCTTGTGCCTGCCGAAGTTTGGATCAGGATTGGCTTCAAAAATGTGCGATGACATAAATCATGCTCATCTTAAAACTGGATTTTGCACGAGCCCAGAGAAAATGTGTACTTTCATCGGTGAATACGAAAACATATTTGCAACAGAGAGAAACTCTGCATAATTTTGATTGGTGGGAGGGGGTGGAGGGGGTTAAATAGAATCTGAGGAAAAAAACACCTCCCTACACACACACACACACACGCACACACAAAATACAAAAATACTTAGATAGAAATACTGTTAATAGTGGATTTGTCTTCAGCTTCAATGGCCCTGCCACTTATTGTCGACAACAAGGAATAAGTTTCTTTGGTACACAACACCCTTTCTGACCAACACTCATTCTTCAACTCACTCTTTTTTTTATCTCACTCCATCTCCTTTACACAACTAATCATATATGCAGCTGTCTTAATAATATGGCAGGATGCAGACAGTACCGTAATAACTACTGAGCCAGGGTGATATTTCACAACACCAATAATTGGATATGTCTCTATTCCCTAATTACAAACTAAATCATATATGCTGCAGCGCCATACCGGGCAGATAAAACAAAATTGCAGACACGCTGTCCAAAAATATGCATACTGATATATTCACATACCGCTGTCTGCGTATGTGATTTACATGTAAAACGTGAACAAATACACATATGCGCCACCATGTACTGCATGTCGGCATTACCTTACTTTGCAGAAACCAAAACTGACAGTTTGTTCTGAAAAAGAATAAAAGGTTGTGCTTTGTCATGCCCGTGTTTGGGTGTGTGTGGTCAGTGACAAAGATTTAATGATGTATGTGCAACAGAAAGTGTTAAGTGCCTCCAGTTAGACCAATGGAAAGAAAGTGTACAGAGATTTTTTTTTTAACTATGATTTACTGAATCTGTTTATGGCGTGTCAGGATTATAAGGACTTCTAGATACTCCATAGCTGTGCTTAAATCACCTGCATATGGCTTTAAGCCCATATTCAGGGACACCAGCCAATAGGACTACAAAACTACAAAACTTAAAAAAATTTTGGCATGGAATTTTTTCTGTTATCGGTTTACTGGAGGAGATACAAACAGGTGTGAAATTGAAGGTCAATCAGACACAGAATAAGAATGCATGAGTGCAGCAGGGGAAACAAATATCAGAAAAAAATTGATATATTTATATATCTGCAACGTATATGGTTAATGACGGGGATGGGGTAGAGTAAAAAAGGGGCCTGATTATCAATATGAAATAATCAGTCAGCACATAAACAAAATCAACCCCCAAGTGCGACCCTACTGCAAAATAATAACAAAAATCTTGAAAAGGAGAATTCCATAATTTGCATAAAAAACAGGTTTTCATATTGTTAGCTATTAAGTTCCCCTGTCCAATTTAACATGATTGGTAGTATTCTGATAATAACTCCCTTTCATGTGCAAATTGAGAGAACCCAATAGAGTCAATCTGCTGTGTATCACTTTGAATATACTAAATCTTTTAACTGCCTCTTCCCTAGTCCTTTTGTTCATGTTTATAACACTACAAAAGGTCACATTTGTTGAAGGAGCCAACCCCCCGCGCTACGATGTGCGGCTGTGGAGAGGATTGTTATGCTTATGCTTGTACTCGATCTGCATAAAAGTTGCCTATCTTCTGCATGCCTGCCATTTGGGAAGTTGCAAGGGAATGTCCTAGAATCTGGATATTAATTGGACGGCTCTTTTCCGAACCCTGTCAATAGTTACTTGTTGTTTCCTGCTACAATGCAGAAGCTGGCAACTGTCATATTTAGAACATTGCCAAAATAGCAGCAGCAGATATTTAGCATTTCATAGACAAGTAAGTTAGGGTTTCAACATTAAGCTGAGGAAGTGCAAATGCTTGGCCCTTCCTTTTTTGCAGCCTCCTCAATATGAACATCCAAACTTAGCTGATATACAGGCAGAAACCTGGGGAGAGAAAACACAAGGTAAGCTTTTTTGAGATAGTTTATTGATTCCTGCTGGCAAAATAATGTTTCGCTTTTGGTTTCCAGGGAGGTCACAGAGCGGGGTCAGATGAGATAGAGTCACCGGCCTGCTTCAAGACATGCACGATGGAGTAACTGGTATTTTGTCAGTCGATAATGTGAGGTGCAACTGGGGTTTTGCATCGACGTGACGATCATACATTTCTCCTTCTTAGACGTGGAATACTCATTAAGTCCACTGAATCTACCCTGCAATTACCTGCCTTATGTGTGTTACACACACTAGTGCCACATGTGTAAGTGTCTAGCTAGAATGGTTGTTTCTCTGGCCCTTCTCCCCTTCAACACGTGGATGTATCAAAAATGATATTGGTCAAAGCCTCGCCAGCTGTGACTGAGTCACATTTTTGGACTGTGAGGGTTCTTGGACATGTTATTCATTCCACATCACTGCTATAATTTGACCTTATATTGATACGTGCTTATGCTAAGAAAATGCTTAGCTGTTGTTGTTGTTATTTTGGGGCTGGCAATTTTTGCACCACACACCATGTCGAATAACTGTGTGTAAACACAATTATACCCCCCCTCACATCTACTGTTGTAATTGTAGGCGCTTGGGCCACAGATAGCAGCCATCAACATTGTCATCATGTCTATAACTGTGGCGAAGTCTACCCTCCAGGGTGTTGTTTCCTGAAGCTGAACATTGTCTTTATAATAGTGGAAAAATGAGTACCAAGTTCAGTGTTTTTTCGCTTGGGTAAACTCTATAATAAGCAATTACAGTACAAAACTCAGTGCTGGGGTGAGTTTCGGTGGCATAAAGGAAGGAAAATTATCCTTTGAAAACACAAATACTTAACCATAGCATTGTATTTTCCTGAAAAGCCTTGTTCTCTTTATTCAGGAATATCTTCCTGTCGGAGCCTTGATCATGCACCAAATAATATATATCATGTCATATTACTACGTGCTCTAAAAAAGGGTTCAGCGGCGCGGGACAGATATGAGGTGATAGTGATACTTGACCATCAAAAACAGAAATATTTCTACTCGAGTCTAAATCTTTCAGGCCAACGTGTATTCACTCGCCATGGCCGGTGCCATTTAAGCATAACCATTCCTAGAACCTTTTCAGGAACTAGGCTGTTTCTGCTTGCATTTGGAACACATAGGAACCAGGACCTCGGTTCCCAGATGCATTTTAGCTCCCACTCCTACTCCTAGGTAAAAAAAAAGGTCAGCTGTTTTCTCGCAACTGGCAACGATTCCCACAACCAGCAACCATTGGACTGACTATTTTTGCTAAAATAAGTACAGAATTAGCTAACCATGAAGCAGTGTAGGGAGAAAAAAACATAAACAAAACAATTGATATACCATGGTTATCATTCCTGCCATGATGAAAATGAATGTTTTGGCAACTTCACTACTTATGTTGTCCGTTTGATCTTTCTCTTCTTCGTGGTGATTTGTTTTTGAATGTGGTGACAAGGTGCACATCGCAGATGTTTCCGTCTCAGCGGTCCCTACCGTGGTCCCTCACTCCCCATGTTAATGCAAAACTAAAATGTTTCCTTGAGGGAGTGGAGTTCCTCAAATGAAATGCGAGCTTCCAGTTCCCTGAATTTTTCTGTCCGAAAGTGTCTGATGATAATGAAACTGTGCAGTTGAAGGCGTAAAAGGTGTTAAAATTCTTCTGACGAAACATCGCTTAAGATTTGTATCTGAAAAGAGCTTAGAACAGTCAAGTACCTGTAACACCAGAACACAGAATGACTTGATGAATGACATGAAGATGACAAATTTCAGAATTTGAAGGTGGACAATCTCAGGTGGTAGGCAGTGAACACCATATGGAAAACGGCAAGTGTAAATTTGCCAACCAACAATTGTCCGCTAAAACTTAAAGAGACTGAAATGAAACCCATGGTATGACCCTACAGGAGGGGCGCTCAACACGTCGATCCCGATGTACTGGTCGATCGCGGAGCCCTGTCTTTCAAAATAAACTCAACCGCACAACGTGAAAAAATGACTCAACTACAAGCCACAGAATCCACTACAGTCCAGGTAGTGTGTGTAGATCGCATGTCATTAAAAATAGCCGTTAGCCTATCATCCATCCCCATTGATGCACTTGATTGACATGCGGTACAGCCAATCCGAGATCTCGATCCGAATACCGTCCCATCATGACTGGTGGACATTTGTTTGAGCCCATTAGGTGCAAGAGTCATTAGAGTAAAGTAATGGCCAAAAATGGACAGAATTGGATTGTGCGATACAAGTATATATATATATATATATATATATGTATATATAACAACAATTTTATTGCTGGTAAATCATTTTGACTTGGTCATTTCAAGAGTAGCTCGCAAGCCAAAAAAGTGTGAGCCCCCCTGGCCTACAGAAGCAGCTAGATACTTTATAAGGGACAAATAGCAAAAGTTATAAGAGGTGTGTTGTGGACACTGAAGGGCATGGCCTCTCACCGGGACTATAGGTTGGGATGAGAGGCTGGAGTTCATTGTCAAATACTGGCGCTTGCCCTGCCAGTGCTAATAGGGGGTGCGCGAGCCGCTGCATTCAGACCAAGCAAGTTGGCCTGATGCCGGATTGCAGGACCAAGAAGGGCACAGAGCTACCTCTTCGCACCAAGAAGAAGCAGGTCGTCCCCGAGCACAAGGAGGTGTGCGAGTCCAGCTTGGCTATATCGCCACAATCTGCTCAGCCATCCTCGCTCACCCTGACCGTCCGGCGAACGGAATTCAGGTAGAGCGACCCCGACGCCTGTTTTCAGAATGTGGAAGTGCTTTTCCACCACGGGGAAATATTGCAGATGACGGCAGGTACTTTTTGGCTGTCACGGCGCTGAACCAGCACTTGACACGGCAAGCCATGGAGCTGTTGCGCGACCCCCCGCAGACAGGTAGATACACCACGCTCAAAAGTCTCCAGCTCGGGAGGTATAGCTTGTCCGCCATGGACGGCGCCAAGGGTCGTGGATTCGGCCGGGCTGGCCGCCCAGAGGACGCCAGGGACCGACCTCTGCTTCTTCTACAACAGATTCAGCAGCAAGGTATGGCATTGCATTCACCTGTGCTTGTTGGGGGCGCCAGCTTTCGGTTGACGGTCGGTGTCTGTTTGTTTCCGTTTTGAGGGTGACTTTGTGATTGCCTCCGTCCCGGGCCCCATCATCAGTGCGGATTTTCTGTGCGCCAAAGGCCCGCTCGGGGACATTGTGAACCGATGCTGTGTCTTTCGGCACCTATCCATGAGAGACAGTGAGGGTTGGGCCGAAGGACGACCTTGGTGCATCGCTCACCAAGCTGGTTCTGGGCTAGCCGCAAAGGGGCCCAGGGGAGTTCTTGCCTGCAAGATCCACTCCCTCTCCCCGCCCAAGCGTGTTCCCGGTTGGGCCCCCCGACCCTCAGTTTCCGGGCCCCGCTCACCACTGTTTTCTGCGCTCTTTTGTACTGGGGGAGCTCATGTTGGCTCGTTTCGTGTTTAGGTGACACGACGCTCAACGCTTGCCTCTTCCGCTCCAGTACGATGGGCTGTTCCAGGTTCTCGAGGTGGGCGCTAAGAGTTTCGTGCTGGACATGGGCGGGCGTAAGGAGCGGATGTAGCTCAATCGCCTGAAGCCAGCATACAGGGTGGCTGGTGAAGTTCTGCTTCCTGGCCAGGCTCCCCACCATGGTCGCCCTCCGTCCAGGACCCCAGGAGCAGCTCCACGGGTCCAGTGTCCGGTACCCCAGGTTGTTCCAACCAAGGAACACCGCAGCCATTATGGCAGGCTGATCAGGCCTCCCGTGAGGCACTAGTGTGGTTCCAGGGTCCCTTGTGGGTGTTTGGGCGGGCTATGTGGTGGACATTTAGGGGTGTGGCCTCTCACCCCACAGGACTAGGGGCTGGGGGACGTGGTTTAAGCCGGATATACATATATATATATATGTATATGTGCCCCAGAAATGCATAGTCACGGTTGTTATATAGTGGTATGGTGATGCTCAGTATTAAAGATAACTCTCATCCAAGACTCCAAGGCTCCATCATCAAGTATTCCTCGGCACACACTACAGGACTTTTATTGAATGCGACCAGTTGCCATCAAAAGTTTTTTTTTTGTTCACCGAAAGTAGTTGAACCTTAATGTTATGCTTTCCATCAGAATCTTTTTCAACTCACAATGAAAAAGCTTCAGGTGTCCAAACCATTTTTAACCAGTCTGATGGCTGGTCTGATGTGACCCAGTCAGAAATAACCTACTCTATCTTCATGTGGATGTGTGGTGCAGTGACTGCTCTTTCCAACTTACCCATTATTGTACTGCTAGATCGAGGAAAAGTAGCGGTATTCAACTTTGAAAGCAGAAAATTGAAGAACCAAGGATGGAACCAAGTATAAAACGACCACTATGAAACCTTTGCACACTGCAGCCATTAACAAACCTAATATCAATCTCATAATTACAAAATTGGATGTGATCCAAACAACTTTCCAACAGTTTGGACAAGTCCACTGAAGACTGACCACTCAGATGTGGCTGATCGACGTGGAGGATGAGTTGTGTGATAATGCAAATGCGAGCATTTCTTTCAAGTTCACCTGCCAACACGGCCTCACAAACTTAAAGTGTTAAATTCCAATGAAAAACTGATAGCCTGGTGAACCATAATCAATATTTGTTAAGACGTCAAAGAAACTGCCTCCCAGCTGTGCTTTTTTTGTTCCTCTATAAATCTTAGATTATGACGATGCAAAGCAGCGAATCTGATTAAAAGCTTCAGCAAACATAAATATTAGATCGTTTTACATTGCCATGTCAACAGTCTGTTTGCATATTTGGTATCAGAATGCATAAAGAACTATCATATTATCAGAAAAATGGATAAGGGACTGTTATGAGTCTTTACCTGGGTAATTCGTATTGATAAAGCTAACCCCCGGTAATAGTTATTTCTTTTTACTGGCATTAAGACCCCGGTTCACATCCAACAGTCACATATGGCATCAAGTTGTCCCAAGACATCTCGCTATTCAACAAGGGAATAAACTGGAATGGTCTAATACCGAAACGATATTTTTGCCAAATGAATGATTGGATTGGCATAATGTCTCTGTACAACACTAGCTCCAAAATCCTCCAGCCACATTTCCCCTGATTCAGCCGAACCCCCTACAAATTTATATTCACAACATTTTTATCTTTTGTGCTTCGCTTTGACACCTGAAACGATGTCTATCATAAAAATAAAAACAATGAGAAGACATGTTAAAGTAAAAAGACAACAAAAATTGAAGCAGTTTTGTCAGATAACAGTGCCGTGCATTGTTTTTAATTGAGGGCTTCCCTGGTTCAAATCATCCTTTGAAATTTTCGCCGTAAACTAATACAAATACTGTGGTGTCATTTTGGGGTGTGTGAAGAGTATTTGACTGAATGCTAGAGGTACCAGAAATTAAGATGTTGAGGTTCACTTTGGGAATGAGGAAAATGGATAGGAGATCATGAATTAGTCCATCAGAAGGACAGCACATGTTAGATGTTTTGGAGATAAAGTGAGAGAGGGAAGACTGAGATGGTTTGCACTGGGGAGTAATAGTGAATATCTGGGTAGACGGATGCTGAGGTTGGAACTTTCAGGCAGGAGGCCTGGAGGAAGACAGAAGAAGATATTTACAGTAAGGATGGAATGAAAGAGGACGTGAAGTTAGTTGGTGTAAGAGAAGATGGAGGCACGGGATTCGCTGTGGCGGCCCTGAAGGGTGCAGTCAAAAGAAAGAGAAGAGGAATTTTGTGATTAATTCCATATATAAATACTTTTCCTCTAGTTTATGACTAATATATAAAAAAAAAATGATTTTGAATCTTTTTTTTTTTTAACAATGGGGAAAGTCACCTGAACCTATGAGGTATGGGAAGGTTTTTGTGTGCCAACTCCATCTGTCTTGTGTTGGGGAGCAGGTCTTTCGTCAGGTCTTATCAGCTCTCTTCAGACTGGGGACCGTGACTCACTCAGGAGGCACCAGTCTGACATCTGAAGCCCATCAATGTGGCGGTGAATGTTAACTTCAGTGGATTCAACTCCTTTCCTTTTACGTGGGCTGCCAATACAATAATTTTCCTCTGATGTCCCGGCACCCATATGACTTTTTTAGAAAAGCTCATGTTTAGAAAAGAGGCCAACTTGCTGAATTCCATCTTCCAGCGATGAACCGAAAGAGCAGTATTACTGCTTCGTTCGATTGCAATTATGAAAATCATAATATGAAGGTCAAACATCCAGATTTGTCAGAAGGCCATTGCTCAGTGAGAAGTGGAGCAAAAAATCAGGTTAGGTCCTGGTCCCCAAACATGTTCAACTGCCAATGTGTTTTGCTGCCGATTTACGGCAGTTGTAACCAACCAAATGAGAAAGAAAACATGATCTCGTGTTCAACATAGTTAATCCAAATCTTGAGTATATATTTTTGAAATAATCATAATCAGTAAATATGTAAGCCAACATTATAGTATGTCTGAAAATCTCGAGATTCCAAGAAGTGATAATCTTTATTCCAAAGTATAGCAGTGTAAACTGTATCCTGGTTTTAGTTGTGTTAGTGAAACACTGCATTACTGTTTTAGAAGCTGCCATTGCACTGCAGTTAAAAGTCACAATAACTGTGTTGCTTCTCTCATGATCTTTTTAAGTGGCTGGTAACAAACCATTAAGCAGCTTCACTGGGACAGCTCCATGGTCCAATCATGATCTCTCATACCATCAATAGTCATTGTATATATTGAAATAACTATGCAGTTCAGGAAACTCATTTGTACAAACCAGTGCAGAACATCGGTACGTCTCAAAATTGAAACAGCATTTATTGATATATTTGGATTTTTTCTTTATATTTTACTTTCAGTAACATGTTCTTAGAATTTCTTGATATTCATGTAGTTAGTCTTATGGCAGTACCACCTTTCTTCAGGGCTCTGTCATTGTCACAATAGTTTATTTGTTTTATTCATTTATTTTTGTTTATTTCTGGAGAATTAAAGTTACCATCTTATTAGGATATTTGCTCATATAAAGAGGAGTATACAGTGCTTAAAAGAGATGAAAGAGGCTCGTGTGGTTCATATTTCAGAGAAACAATGCTCTTGTTCATTTCTGCCGTAGCGTTTCGGATATAAGTAGGAACACTTGTGGATGCATGAGGCTTCTAACATAAATTGAGCCAAAGTGAAAACCTGAAGTGTCTCTCTTACAGCCTTTTGCAAAGGACAGCGTATTAAATCTCATGTCAAAGCATAATTTCAGGCTTTACTGCTCACGGTGTGTACCTCATAACATTTCAATAGGTACTTGCTGGTTGCAAATTATTTTCTCTTTAGTTATTCCCCGAAAACATCCACTTGTTCAGTCATCTTTTCCTGTAAAAGGTTCCGCAGCTCTCTAGTCCAGACCTTTGTGGGAAATCCGACCAATTTTTTTCAGTGCTCTCAAAATATTTCCCGAATATATAAACAGAGAATGCATCGTAAGAAAGAACATCATACCACTAATAGAACTGAACATTTTAACCCGACCTCCAATTTATTTGGACTTTTTCACTGTCAAGTAAAACCTGTGGGCTCCATTACAATTAAATCAGATCACATGTAATATTCAATTGTTGGATACATAAATCAAGTGTGATTTATATGCGACGTCACTCTAGCTTGTGCTGTATTGTCATTAATCGCTGAACCTGTGCGGCTCCGGGGTTACGATTCCTCTCATGTGGGTGACACAGTGTATTGCCTCGCTGGCTCTCAGTCACCTCACCGCTGCAGTCAAGGGAAGTGAACTACTTGAACTAATTAAGAGTTACTTAAAGGTTAAAGACCTGTTTAATTAAAAGGCCTATATTAGGGGAAATTCCTTTGCGCAGGCATAACAGATGGGTAATTTGTCAGATTGTAAATCTGCTGTCTTCTATGTCTTCCTTTATTTTATTGAAGGAATTTCATAAATGATGACATGGAACTTTTTCTTTTCACTTGAGCTTATGTTTGCTCTCATGTTCATGGTTGTTTACACATTGTCACATTTATTGTTTTCATTTGCATTGAATCTTTTGGATCTGTATTGTGTGTAATTATATGTCTGTATAGCGTAACTGATTGTTGAATAAGGGCCCTTAAATAAAATGTATTATTATTTTTATTATTAATCTAATTTTACATATTGATTTATCTATTTATATATTATATATTTATATATTTTATACAGAATTTTTACCTTTATATTTAGAGATCCATGTCATGCTCTTATCCTCAGCATTTTTTTCTTTTCCCTTTTGTAGAGCCCGGTTGGTGTAGTCCATTGGTATGCAGGGTTGTGTTGGCTAGTATTTGCAATGGAAGGATAAAGCGGCAATCAGTGCCAATGAAGCAGCTCTTGTCCCAGAGCGCAAATGTGCCAACATCAGCAACACCACCAGACGCGGTACGTCACTGAGTGTGCATTTTTATGACCGTGTTTTTTTTTTGGTTGAGCAGCGGCGATGTCAAGGAGGTCAGGCAGAGGTCATTGACTTGGACTGAAATGTAATATGACCTGTTTTTTTCTCTTGCACACACACTAGGCAGTGCTTTATGATGGCTAGCTTGGTGATCACAGCCTAACACTCTATTTTGTGTTAGCAGGGGACCCAGGCACATCTGTCAATCAAGCAGAAATATGCTTTCATACTCATATTCAAAGTGTGAATGATTGCGTTTTATTTCATTGCAACCTTCCAACGATTCAATTAAACTCCCAAATACTTGATTTAAAGCAGTTTATGTGATGTTTAATATTCTTATAAACTAACACTTCATGAGCCAGAACACGTCAGCCTGACCATAACGCTGCGAGCCCCCCAGAGTAAAAAACAGCGGTGCCCGAAATCGACCAAGCCTGATAAAAATCCTCTCTGTGAAACCGAGAAACAGTTTTAGCCAGTTAGACGACAGATTCATTGCTCAAAAATATGTAAACACAAAAAACAGACAAAGTTTAATTGTATGTTTTCTTTAATTTTCACGTGGAATGAAAAAGAAGAGACAAATATTCAGATTTGTGTGAGAGCTAGTGCAGTCGAAAACCCGACAACGCCAAGCTACTGGAACCGCCAGACGTGGCCGGCCAATAGAGATGTCACAGAGGAGAGCAGAGCTACAGTCCTACACAGTCACAACCTCCAGAGGCCAGTGTGCGACGACTTCAGTTCGAAGACATCCGTGTTGCTGGGCTGGTCGTCGGCCATAGCAAAGAAATCAATCCCAACATGCATACACAAGGACCCGTGACAGGCAATCCACAACCGAACTGGCCTTCCCAGACATGCCTAATGTCTGTTGTGAATTCCAAAAGAGCCGTGAGGTGCCGCTGCTTGCAAGTGGACCATGGCTCAGCCACACTGAACATGGCGAAACTCAATGGCTCGTGGTCCACATGCGCCGTGAAAGAGCGGCCATCCAGAAGAAGAAAAAATGGATATGCCTCATTGCTAGGTGCAGGGCCAACAACTCCCTGTCAAAAACGCTGTATTTTCGTTCACTATCCTGCAATTTGCGGCTAACGAACGCAAGGGTCTGCCAGGTGCCAGCTACCTGCTGCTCAACCACAGTCCCCACGGCAATGTCAGACACATCGGTCGTCAATGCTATGAGAGCCATGGGCACGGGATGGGCAAGAAAAGAGTCCAAACAACCGCATCTTTTGGCCATCTGGACCGCAAAGCCCTGTAAAGCGGCTGGAGGAGATGGGCAGCATGAGAGAGGGATCGGTTATAAAAATTCCCCATGTCCAAGAACTCCTGCAATGCCCTGACTGATAAAATCAGCCACTACCTGCACCTTAGAAGGCAACAACACTGCGCCTTGCGGCTAAATGCGGTGTCACATGATTACCCCGCACCAGGTCCACCTTGGAATAGATGGTGGCGCCGGACAGCCGTGCGGAGAAATCCTGGATGTGGGGTATGGGGGTCATTCGCAGTCACTGGATTCACCGGCGAAAATCGCTGCACTGATGCCAGGACTCATCCGCCTTGGCCACCATGTGGAGCGGGGAGGCCAAAGGCCTGTTAGATGCCTCAGGATCCCCAGACGCTCCACGGTGGGGAACTACTCCCTCGCAGTCGCCAATTTGGCCACGTCCAGGCGAAAACAGGTGCTCCCCCCGTGGGAATGAAATGCTCCACGCTGTATCCCACAAACATGGCGGAAAATGTGGGCGCACTTGGAAAATCCACTAGTAACCACTTGTATACATCCCCCGCAACCCAAAAATTGGTGTGCTATCGCGGCCCAGCCTCCCTTGTCTTGCACAGATAGGTGGCGAACGACACTACGTCAATAAAACAGGGGTTCGCTATGCCCCCTAACAGGATGCTAGCGTAAAGGAAATATGCGCCGATGATGGGGGGCTGTAATGGTGGCGATCACAAAATCTCACTCAAAATTGCGGCCGCTGAGACACACAGGAACCAATCATGACCTGAAAGTGTCTATAGCAGACCCTTTAGCATTGCTCAATAGCGGGCCACTGCCTCTGGCCCGAATGTCTGCTTGCATTGGGGGTAGCAGGCTCTTCTGCAAGCCGGAGTCAACCAAAATCCTGAGTCCATTCTTTGAGTCCCTGACGAACAGCAGCTGGGTGTGTCCACTGGCGCCCACAGTCGCTATTGAGCGCTGTTTCCTGACTTCATGAACAAGCACGGGAAACACAACGCCTTGCCTTGCTGCTGAACCGGTGGTGGAAAAAACATAGGCCGGTCCTCCATTTTCTCGGGGCGGTCATCCCGGCCACCATGGCTGCATCTGCGTCTCCTGGTGCTGTCCACGGGGGCTCCAACATCATACTCCCAACGGCGCACTGCCTGGTCGTGAACAGGATGCAGTCAGACTCCACAGCTAGACCCCGGTAGGAGCCGTCAGCCAGACACCGGGAGCTCGCCAGGATCGTGGCTTGAAGTTGCGGCAGGAAAACATGCTGGAAAAGGAATCTGCCATCGTCGGACCCCAGTTGCAACAACATGTTCTCCATCAGGTCCACGGCCGACCCGTCGCCCAAACTGGACAAGGGGAGTAGCCTCTCTGCTCGCTCATAAAGCGTCATAAATAAATGGTAGTATTCTACAGCTCATTGGCCGCCAAAGGAGATATTTGGCTTGAACAAGCATTTTTCTGATAAGTTAGTAAGGAAGTCATTATGAAAGATTACAAACGGTCAGTTTGTGGAGTGAAATTAATGCAACTTTACAAAAGGCAACCATTTCGGGTGAATGAGTGTCACAATGTCATGGATTAGTTCAAAAGAAATCTTAAATTAGATTTCATCTAAACTCGATGAAAACTCAAGCTTTTGAAGATATTTTCATTTTAAGGGCATAAGTCATGAAAAACTTTTTTTTCACTGAGTAAATTAATCGAGAGATACCTTGAAAATAAGTCTTGCCTCAATGTTTTACTTATTGCTGATCCAGGAAAAGGCATTGATAATCTTTTCTTTTATAATGAATGATGAAGTGTTTAACATGCAATGCATGCCAACAAGCTGCTTGTTGATGGAGAATATTTAATAACTACTATAAAGTATTACCAAAGTATTTCTCAGTTCATACGTTCATCCTCAGACACAGACCACTGCTTCGCTTCTCTGCCATTTTTTTTTTCCTCTTTTGTAATCTCACCAAGAGACAGACAACACTTAAATTGTAACCGCCTCGGGGGCGGAAATATTAAACGGGAAATCATTTTTTAAAAAAATGTAGGCAAGTAAAGCGAACACTGAAATCGTGCCACAGTGCAGACAAGCACAGCCTTGAACCCTAAAATTCATCAGTAAACGAGGGAACTGTTCAGCGGATGCCCGAGACGGTGGCTTCCAGCTGGCAGCTGCCACATTCCGGGCGTGTGAGCTCCCCTCATACAGATATATGAAGGTCAGACATTCGGCGGCGGCGGCCTAATCTGCCATTATCCTCCTCTGCTGTTTTAAGCAAAGAAAATTAATAATCCCATTTCCTCAGCACTTTATTAAACATAAACTATCAATCTTACAGTCTCTCATCTCCTTCCATAAAGCGCTTTGCCTCGAAATGCTGACTGCAGATTCAGCCGTATAAAAAAAGTGTTGAATGGGACGGGCTTCTTCCAGATGCAGGACGGCACAGTTGTAATGTTATCCTTATACGGGCTCTTCACAATTCCATATCTTATATTTCTATTCCGACCACATCAGTCAAACCGGAGGAATCGGAAAGAAGTGACTCCCGGAGCGGAATGGCTTGAAAGATTGCATGGAATTCAAAATATGATTGATTATGATAAAGCGGGCAGACAAATCAGTTGTAAAGCCTGGAGTGTAGTTATGTCAGTCTTTCTACCCAACTCATGCAGTGATCTATGGCGGTTTATATAAGATCTGAATAACCTCGGTTATTAAATGGTTTTATCCAAACGGGGGCGAATGTAATTTTAGGAAAGAGTGTGATATTTTGGGTAAAGAAAACCTTGTTTGTTCTACGTTCTCTAAATAAAGGTCAAATCTTTCACATTAAAAAGAGGCGAGAGAGGTGAGCTGTGCAATCAAAACAGAGACGGAACAGTGCAAAAATAATCTATGCAGAGAAAGATCTTAATGTGAAGAATCTATAAACTGAATATTTAAATATATATGGTTTTTAAACTATCATTTCTACTGAGTCCTACCTGAATATAGGGGTATCCTGAGAATAGTATTACAGGAGATGTATCACTTGTAATGCTATGTAAAATCCATGAATAATAATAATATTGATGCCATTTTTTTATAAATTAGATTCATTCATTCATTCAGATGCATTTTAGAGGCATCATAAGCCCATGGGGGTCAAGAATTTGAGTCAGCAAGTCTTTTTGTCAGTGTAATGGTGAAATTCATATTCATTGAGTGAAATTACAAATTGGGCTGTGATTGCCAAAAAATTCAGATCATGCATATGGTTTTCTATCTGCAATGCTGCTGGAGTTTGGTGAACAAACCGCTGCTTCCTGGCCAAAATGTTTTATTAATCTATTTATTTACATATGTATCCCTTGGTTTCCCCCCAGGGGTCCAAGATACACAGATTGGGGATGGGGGGGCAGGAGATGTTTTCTAAAAATTGAATCAAGTGAGCCCTTTTACCGCATTCATCAATGGAGATAAGATAACCGTGATGTTTAAAATTAACAGATTCAAAGGTTAATTGCTCAAATTAAATTATTTGGGGGCCTGATATTCTGAAAAGTTTTCAAATTAGTAAAAAGTGGATGATTATGTTTGATGATGGAAATAAGATCAGTTAAAGTGAATACATAATTTGCATTCAGTTGACTTCAAATATTAATAGAAGTGGATTCTTAAAGTTCTTCAGGTGATCAAAAAGTATCCAGCTGCAAGGTTTGTGGGACTCAATTTGTATTTCGAAAACCTCATGACAAAATTCACAAAATTCTATTTCACTGTCTGACTTGTGCGCATACTTTGCAATAAGGAGCTGTCGTTGCAAAGCACATTTGAATTTTTAAAAAGAGAATCATCACGATGACAGATAATCAAGATACGTCTAGGCGGTGATAAACAGTTTTTATGTCAGAGCTCCGGCATGCGAATCTATAGGGTTCCTCGGTTTACTGTACAAGTTTTGCATCTTATCTTAGAAACGCACACAGCTGCGTGAGTGCACGGACTTTCCTGCACATACTGTATCAGTCGGTTTGATATTAAAAAGAAAAAGAAGCCTCAACATATTCACATGTCGTGAATCTTGCCGAGGAGTACCTCCTTTGCGGAGCATCAATTGGTGCACGGGTGGAGGAGGAGTGTGTGTGTGTGAGGGGGGGGAGGGGGGGCTTATCTCCCCCCAACTTGAATTAATTGAAGGAGCTGTGTATTTACTCGTGTCGATTTTGCACCTTCTGCACAAGGACATCCAGTTCTCCTTGGGAGAGGCTTTTGTGGCGGCTGCGCCAAAGACTATTTTCATGACAAAATTCAGAGTGCAAAGTTTGTTTGTTTGCTTTTTGGGGATATTTTTTTTATGAAGAAGCACCGGTTGAAATGATAAGGTTGGACGTGACAGACACCAGCCCTGAAATATTCCAACCCCTGCCTCACTGAATCCTTTTAAATACCCTGTCCTGTGGTTACCCCTGTTTTCACTTTGTTTTCAAACAACTTTTTCCGTGATGAAATTCATGTATCTAATTTAATTTAGCACTGACAGTGATGGGTCCAGCCACAAAAAAAAGAAAAAAATATGAACACGAGGTTCAGTTTCTTTCACGGTGGAATGTGGCTGTTCCTTTGACTTTTCACCGAGGCTGTGGCTGTGAGTGTTTATCTCCGAGTAAGGGAGCATGTGACCGCCGTCTGTGTGGCCCCGGTCTTATGTGACATGGCAGTCTAATCTGCTATCAAACAGCCTTGCAGACCTTTGCCTTTAACAGTGGCTGCCTAGCCCCTCATTAATTTTGTGCATGCACACTTGCATGTGTGTGTGTGTGTGTGTGTGTGTGTGTGTGTGTGTGTGTGTGTGTGCACAATAAGCATGACGTACGGGGTTCAGATTAAAGGCAAGGTGGAACATTATTAGTAATGGATTGTGGAGCCTCGGCACACACAAACACACATACACACACACACACTGAAGGACACACACAATTTTAGCGTGTTTGCATCCCACTCACATGCATGCAGAGTGTACAGTGCACTGATCAACTGAAACAAAGGCATTATCTCCAGTTCACTGCTGAAAAGTTGCAATATTTATTACGCAATTTCATCATAAGAGCCCCCCTGGAGCTCTGTAATATTGCAAGTGGTGCTCATTAATAAAAGTTCCTTTTCACCACCACAGAGAGTAAAATTGACAACCAGACCCGTGTTGGTATATGCTTTGTCCAGTGTCATCATCATCATCATCATCATCACAACCCTTTTTTCTGCACAAGTAAAAAAACAAAAATGCATTTCTATTTTCACGCACAATCCACGGGACGTCCTTGGTGTCTTTTTACAGGTGCTTCCCGGCCCC
Organism: Fistularia tabacaria; assembly: GCA_901007705.1. Classification (NCBI taxonomy): domain Eukaryota; kingdom Metazoa; phylum Chordata; class Actinopteri; order Syngnathiformes; family Fistulariidae; genus Fistularia; species Fistularia tabacaria. The sequence goes on along the minus strand of CAAKHD010013763.1, from coordinate 75,803 downwards.
CTCTGCATCCTGCCTCCATCTTTTTCAGGGTCTAATCTCCCGTCTACCCTTGCCGGTACCCTTCTGTGTCAGACGCTGGTTTCCCTCGAGGTGTGATCGATCAAATCTCACATAAGTCTGGAAGATCTGTTTTCCCTCCCCGGCTCCTGTCACCTCTGCCACCCTTGGACTAAATTATAAAAGAGCTGTTTCCGCTCTTCGCGTTCGGGCCAAAGCTAACCACCTGCTGCTGTTCCATATTTATCAGTGTGCGATCAGTCGGTTGATCCTCCCCTTATCATCGGTGTTTGGTGAAAAGACTGTATCTCCTCATCATCCATTCCAGTGGCACCCGTTTAATCACAAACAGCTACTCACGTGTGATACCAGGGGATGCAATGGGAGGTTCGAGGATGGGATGTTTGGACAGAAGTTGCCCCTCGGCGTTGGTCTTTACAGCTCTCCAAAGGGACGCTGGGGAACTGGATTACGTTGCATCTCAGCAGAGTCGTGGGCTATCAGCTCCCCTTTGCAAACGCGGCATGCCATTTGTCCTTTGTTTATATCCTCTTTGCTTTGTGCCGCTTTCTTCGCACCCCTGCAGAATAAGAGCACAAACAAATACCCTCAAGGCTCAGTTACTCTTTTCGCAACCATAAACACTCAAAACATCATAAACACCCTTGGTGTTTTTTTTTCCCCTGGTAAATAATCCGTCTGCATAAATACCACACCTCTTGCATTGAAATGCCGTTAAACAAGTTTGATTTCTCTGGGGATTATTTTACTTACATGGCTGCTGGAGGCATCTGTCTTATTTGCTGATTACTGGGACCTTCTATTTAACTTTTAATCCATAATCCAATACAGACAGGAATGTAACGCAAAATATGAAAACATTTACGAATAAAATTCCGCATCAATCACTGGCAAAGTAATTAAATGATACAAAAAAAAAGTGATAATCTTCCCACATTTGAGACAATATTCATTATGTGCATAATATACTATGAGGAGCAAACAATGAGACAGAATTCAACTGATCCTTAAATTTATTTTTTCGAATTAAAAGGTCAAATTGGCGAGTCTTCTGAGTGTGCTCAACTTTGTACGCAAAAATTATCTACACATCCTCCGGTGAGAACATAGTCTTCTTTTATCAAAAGTCAGGTAAGATGTGGTTGCGAGAGAGGAAGCACCTCAGATATATACAGAATAATTACAAAATATAAGAATCAAAACACCAACTGTATTTAACTCCAACTTTGCAAAATAACGTATATCACAAATGTTTATAGTGTACGGCTGTGAGCCACAGAACATCACAGCGGCGGGGTCGTCAGGTTTTGCAAATTTTCCGCATAAAAATGCAAATGAACTAAAGAGCCCCTTAGGGGACATGGGGGGGAGGGGAATTTTGAAGATACATTTTTGCGAGATCTCACAAAACGTCATGTTAACACTTTTGTGAGACCTCGCAAAATTAATCTCCACACTTTTTTCCCCATGTCTCCGGTAATAAATAAATAAATAAATAAAAGAAACATATGCTTTTGTTGAGGTGGAAACTGAGGATGAAAATAAATCAATGCGGTTAAACTGTGCCTTTTTTAGAAGGTTGTGGCCTTCAGATTGCCTGGAAATATTGAAAGAATTGTGTTAGCTGTTCTGCAGCAGGTCTCTCTCGACAGCTCCGGAGGTTCCCTCTCCCCGTCTGCTACAAGTACAGTAGACATCTTTTCAGAAGTTCGTATCATAGTCACCAAGTAATATATGACAGAGAGAGACATAATATTGTTAGCCGCAACGCTCCACTCTGGCTCCCGAGAGAGAAAGAGCCTCTGCCTTTATTACTTTTAACCTCGACTTGTGTAACCTTCCACTGAAAGTAGTGCCAATCAATATACAAATACAGCAGTGGCAATCATCGCACTCAACGAAAAGAAAGTAGATCATATTGTGCCTAATAGGGACTGAAACATGAGGGGAGATTCAGGGCGGAGAGTGGACTCTCTCTCAGAGGAGCGAAAATGGCTGCTCAGTCAGCTGGAGGTCAGATTAAAACTCCAGAATAGATTTATTTTATTTTTTTGATTCTAGATGCAGGTACCGCAGGAGAATTTCCCTTCTTCTCGCTCTCCTGGGCTTCACACAGCCTGTTAAAATGCTGAAGGCTAAATGCAGACACACACGAAAATGCATGCGCCGGATCTTGGGAGAGCACACACACACACAAAAGAAGGAAACACAGCACCGCTTGGAGCATCTTCTGAGCCTTCCTCAAGCTGAGAAAGTACCTCAACGTAAACCGTGAATTTCTCTCCTCACCAAAAAGCTCATGACCAGTCACTGTCTGACTGTACATCTCGATAAATAAGTCCTTCTCCCCCCTCCCCTTCTGTCTTAATCACCTCTCCTCCCTCAGTCGACTCGTCCGTCTCTTATTATTTTTTGCTTTTCAATTTTTTTTCTACTTTTTCGCCTGTGAATGGCTTCCCTCCACCTGCCGTCTGGATCACAAACTGCGCTTTTGGTCTGAAAAGTTGTGCCATTCCAAGTAACTTTGAGTGGCTCCGTAGGGCATCTCACTGTCCATCATGGTCCTGTGTCCATCTTATTACCCCCGTTTTGGCTTCCACTGAATATGCTTTTCAAAAAGTATTTGTGGCCACGGTGTCCTTCGATTTCACTGAATGTCTCCCTCTATTAGTTTTTTTTCCACGGCACCATTCCCCCTCCTGTCACTGCCAGCGAGCCTTTGTTAAACATTTGAATGAGGTGCGGGGAGAAGTTGGCAGAATAGTAAAAAAAAATCAAACCCATGAACGCCACTAACAGATGAGCACAAAAGGTAAACGATAGTTTCCCCTGGACAATCACACTGAGTGTCGTGTAAGACAGCAGAATTCTTTTTTCGAAATATCGCCATCATTCTAAGACGACGATATGAAAAATATGAATTTCCTATTTTAAAGTCCGAAAAGGAATTATTAAAACAACATTTTTTGTTTACATGCAGAGTTCAGAAAGAGTTTACACGGCTGCCATATCATAACCCTAAATGTTGTTTTTCTTTTAAAATTTTCATTAAGAATAATCATTTGGTTGAATATAGAGTTATAGCTACCTTAGAGGTTGTCCCCACCATGATAAATATTTGTGCATGACCAAGTAAATGCATTAATTAATTAATTCATTCATCCATCATTACCCTGCTTATCCTGTACTCAGGGTCATGAGGGGTCTAGAGTCTATCCCAGCTGTCATTGGGCAAGAGGCAGGCTGTCAACGGATCACAGGTCGACGTAGAGACGTACAACCATTCAGTCGCTCATTCACACATCTGGGTAGTTTACGGTCTCAGATGAACCTGTGAATGAGGGAGGAATCCCACATAAGCACGGGGAGAGCATGCAAACCCCACACATCGTGTGGAACCAGGGGCCTTCTTGTCGTGAGGTAGAAGCGCATTTAAAAAATAAAGGAACAAACCCCAGAAATGTTGATTCAAATTCCCATTCAACATATATGTGTACATAATGTGTGTATGTGTGTGTGTGTGTGTATATATATATATGTGTGTGTGTGTGTGTGTATATGTACATACATATACATATACATATATGCATATATAGGTTAAGCAGCTATTCAATACTAGATTAAATTGTAGATTGTAATCATTATAAAGGGTGTATCATTGGGACATTTTTATAATTATAGTGAATTATATACATCTACATGAGCATGATATGATGAGTGAATAAATGTCAATGAGTATGAATTTATAGTCGGTGTAAAGTAGCATTCAGAAAAAATTTATTCATGCCCATGACATCTACATGTTAATAGTACGTCATATGTCTTTCAATGAAAATTCATGCACGGCAGCAGAGATCTTATCACTGTGTTGACTAGATCATGAAAATTTGTGTTTTAGTATTAATTTGACCTTAATTTTGTGCGAAGTATTGGCAAAATTAAAAGCAAAAACTTTATTTCCTGACCAGGTGTATTTATTAGTAAGTGTTTTGTATATTTTTCTAAAAAGAACTAAACCTTGCTTTTGTGACAAATGTCGGGATAGATGTAAATGAGTCCTAAATAAAAAGTTCTAGGCTTCTTTTTTTTTCTTTTCCATTGGCCACAATATTAATATCAGTTTCTGCCAGTCGCTTCCAGTTTACTCGAGCTCTCACACGATAAAAGACAACCATGCCTGCTTTCCTTGCATGTTTTGTCATGCGCAACAAAAGCCGGTGATGAATGGCATTGCCCCGTTCTATTCACCTTTCAAGGTGGCTGGCTTTAGAAAGTCCAAGATGGCTCCATGACAGTGTTTGCAAGCTTTACCTCATGAATACGTTTACTGGCGCATTTATGGACAAAGAGGGATAGTATGAGAATGTTTCTATTTTAATACCTTCCTCTGAAACAGTTCGCATGGTTTTTGCTTTACCTGCGCGAGATTACATGCATCTGTTTGAATTTTCTGCTGAAGGGAATGCTCCAGGATTTCTGTGACTCTTTCCCTCCACCCACACATCCTACAGTTTACACATCCCCCACCTCTTTCTCAGCATCTTATTTATTGCATCTCTATTGAATATCATGCGCTGTACAGTACCTGCCATGTGTTTCGCCGGCGGTTCAGCCCATCTGTTACTCTATGCATATTCAATGTCATTACCAGTGCTCCCAATTGACAGTTCAATAAATAAAGCTGTGTATGACCCTGTGCTTCTTTCCTAATATCTTAGGATATTGTGTTATGGGATGGTTGTGGTGAAGAATGTATATATGTGTCAGTAATGGCAAACACTAAGCAGAGGGATTTCGTCTGCAGTTTATAATAGTCACTGAATGCAGAGATTACACCATAAACATAATACGAAAAGACAAGCATAACTAACTAAAGTATATATTTATGAGCAAGGATTATGTATGTTTAAATATTGTACGAGTTCGCGTGAACGTTTATACAGTCAATCATAGTGACTAGTTCATTAGTCCTAATAGCTGTTTATGGGTCCTAGTGCCACCGTGAGGCTTGATATATGTCAGAATGGGTGTTTAAAAGAAAAAGGCCTCCAGATATTGTCCACCACCCCTGTCTTTTTTCCGGGTCAGCAATATTATTCATCTTACATTGGATCAGTATAAAGATATGGCAAAGCTCCAAGACAAAAACCCATTTTATTGTTTTTTATAAGAAACTCATTATGTAAAATAAGCACAAAATATCTGGTTGCTGTGCTTTTACTGGCTTTGTATGTATTTTTTGTGGAAATAAACAGATTCAGTTTCATTTGAACATGGACCATCTTTTCATGTGTTTTTTTTTTTCCCTGCATTTCAATATGAGGACTGTATTACCATATGACTAAAATAACCAACCTTTTGGGATAATTGTCCCGTTGCAGCTTCTTCAAATAGATGCGTGAGTACATTCACTTAATGGAAAGGAAAATCCTTTTTGTGTGCCCCCACTGCGAGGCTCCACCCACCAGGTGATGACAGATAAGAGGGCACACCATTTCTGAATATCTTTTAATATTCCACCATCACCGGCGTGAGTCATCATCTACATGATGCCCATTATACCAGAACAGTGTTTGTTTAAGTGGTCCGCAATGTGTCCACTCTCCCAGCCGAACAGCGGGCTGAGGGGGGAAAAAAATAAACAAGTCCATCAACGATCCGTAAAGGTTGTCCGTCTGAGAATAAACCCACACTTTTCACAACAGAACCCAAAAAGCAGTCGAGTGTATCAGCACTATGCCAGTGTACGTCATCATCGAAGCACATCAGCGGTAACCAGTCATCCAAATATGCGACCCAGCAGATATCAGGCTCCCTAAGCAGAGCGATGGCTGCGGCGGTGCATTTTACAAACACCCCTGAGCTCATTGACAGGCAACGGGCGGGGAGGATTAGAAATTCATACACCGCATCCTGAAAGGCAAACTTCAAATATCTCTCATACTGAAGAAGAATGAGGATGTGGAAGTGAATTAAAGGACATTTGTTCTACCACGCTCAGATTTTACCACTTGAGATTCAGGAGATGAATCAGCTAATGATTGATGATCATACCGAATAAAAAGGCACATATACGGTTATCAGGATGTTTACGACTGAGAAAGCAAGGCTTGTGAGTCATGTGTGCCTGTGTGAGCTGGAGACCGATTCTGTACTTGTCAGACAGGAAAGGCAAAGGGGTGAAATTAAACTTGAAAGTTATTCTTGCTGACAAGGGTGTCCATTTGCATTTAAATGTGTTTGACCTTCCCAGCAGTCGGACCCTGATTCGGCGGACAGGTTGGTGTTAATTATACACAATGACAAGCATCAGTTTCTTGTCTTTTTAATTTCCAGGTTGACCATTTATGGAGCATAGGCCTTAGCGTATAAGGTTGTCATTTAATGGGAAATTTAAAGACCAACTACGGCTCATGATCAATCGTTTTAGAGTCGCTTGGAAGCTTCTACCATGAATTTTATAAGCGTGTGTTTAAATGGGGCAAAGTTTTAAAGTGCTTCGCCTCAGGCTGATCTCATACTTAATCAGTTAGTTCCTTTTTTGTGATAGGAAACCGCAGACTCTGGTTCAACAACATTATAAAATTGGTAATAGTAAAGGTTATTAAAATGTCACCATCAACAAATAAGTTGAATGGTGGTCACTATGTACAAGTTATAGACTTTCCAAGTCTGGTTTTTGTTGTATTTTACTTTGTCTTTACAAGCTTAGAGTCAAAGTACAAGCAGCTTCTCTGTGATATGGCCCATTTGGAAACTATCATCCAAATATCACTATTATCATGTTATAAGCAGAACAGAATACTCACAAATGTGCATTTAATGGCTTTAACATACTCAATAAATGCTTACTGCCTCCATATTTGCCGTAAAACTTCATGCACATTTAAAGTTAATTATCTCTTATATGTTTAATGTTTTTTTATGATGCTTTTCTTTGAACTGGTGCATGTATTTTATACGACTGAACAGTCTTTTCCCATCCCACTTCAGTCTCAATCAAAGAGTTTTTGGTCATTAGTACCATTTAGATGTGTGGCTGACAGACACCAAGATAACGCAAAAAAATGTAGAAAATATTAAAATGGGCCATGTTTCTTGGGTAAATTTCTCATCAGCAAGCGATCACTTATCTGTTTGATTTACAAATATCCCTTTATTTTGTAAGAGGTGACGCCAAATAAGCTGCAGACATATCAAATTTGTGTCTATCCATTAATGTGCCAATAAGGTTAAATTTAGTCCTGAAGCACGACCGTTTCGTCATTAGTCACAAGCAGCTAATGATTGAGGCAATTTTGAGCTAGCATAAATAGTACTTTTTATTAGTCCTGTTGAAGCCAACATCTCAGATCATTTTATCATTGCTATCCAAAGCTTTGTTTCCATTAACAATACATTATAACTCAATCAGATTTTATTGTGCTTTCAGACTCAGCGCCTTTCTGAGCCTGACAAACATGTCTTGCGGGAATGACAGACAGCGCTTCCTAAAACAGCCAGAATATTGCAGTGTAACTGTCAATTTCCTCATTGCCTAATTGCTTAGAATACTTACTTACAAACTGTATATAGTACATTGTATACATATATAAAGTGCTCAAAACAGTCCTTTGTAAGTACCGTGTTTAAGTACATTTGAGGTACCATTGACTAAAATTAATTAAATTAATTTAAAATATTCAATATTTCTGCAAAATACCAATTTATCCTTGTTTAATGTAATTAATTGATTTATGTATTTGGTAAGGTTATGCACATTGAAGAATCAAGAAAGTGTCGTAGCCATTTTATCAGATTGCATACACTTGGTACACAAAGGCAATAAAAGTACATAATAAACCATTACTTTTGTTTCTTTTTTAATCACCATTATCTTTCCAAAATAACACCAGGCTTTCACTTTTGCTCACAAACATGGGCTATGTGCCTTCCAAAACCAAAGTGTCATCTTTAATAGACAAGAAAAAAAAGCAAAAAAAGAAAGAAAAGGAAAATGAAGAGAAGATAATACAAAAGAAACAAAACAAAAGAACAACATTGTAGAAATGGAGGTATTTCAATCAAAACCCAATTATAGTAACTTGCACAAACTCACACTCCAGCAGAATCAAAAAACCTTTAATGTATTGGATTCTTTACCCTCAACAATTCAGTTTCATCAGCTATATCATTTCTTTTTTTTCCATTTTATTCCAAAATTGTCCAGAATCCTCACAGCCGCCAGTACATCAGTACTGATCCTGTTTTTTTTACTTATTTGATGTCCTTTTTGTTCTTTTCCTTTAGGTGTTTGTGTGTATACGTGTACCAACGAATGTGAGCTCACCAACACCAAAGTAGGAGAGATAGCTGATCTTCCCATTTCCGCATGTAAATAGAATCTCGGTTTCATTTATGAAAGGTCTCTGAAGGCTCTCTGAAAGCTCCGAGATCAAGGGCTAGGAATTTTGTGCACCCACGCATTCAGTCACAAATGTACCCAGACACATAAGCAGAGCCAAATGCTCGTAATCATTGTATGGTACATCCTTTAACTTTGACTCGAAGGACTGAGCTTTTCTCTGTATCTAAAAGTTGGCCACAAACAGGATCACCGTCACTCCCAAAAGCTTTTTCATACAGAGCATATGAGGCGCGCATTTTATGGGGCAGTAATTGCTGCAGCTATTAGCGGTAATTATGTGTGAGTGAGCAGAAGGCCCGTTCAGTTGTTACTTACACACCGAGTAACACAAACAGCGAGGCGTACAGAGAGGGCGAATGAGTTGAAGAAGAAGAGACAGCTTAGGTTAAGCAAGAACGTCATCTTTTGAGATTTCTCTTCTCGCGCAACGGCCTAGAGTGTGCTCAGATTTGTCATTCCCTCATCCTCGCCTCAACCCCTTGGTGATCAGCGGCAAATTCTTTTTGAGGGGCCGGGAGAGAAAAGTGAGACAGACAGACAGAGAAAGAGAAAGGGGGAAGATGAAGTTGGGGTTTCATAAAGAGCTGAGAAGAAAAGAAGAGAGTAGAAAAAAAGATATCTCGGGAAAAAAGTGACACCATGAAACATCTTAAAGTAGGCAGCAAGATATGGAAATATATTACCATTAATAATAAGTCATAAAAACAGTCTTCATTTACACCTTCTGAAAAAGTCCCTTTTGATGAAATGGTGTAAACAAGGGAACATAAGACCAATCATCTGTTCACACACAGACGGTGGGGGAGCCTCAAGTGGCGCACGAAAACATCTTTTAAAACACCCAAGACAAGAGAAAAAAAATCACAATGACAAGCAAAGACAAAACTATACGGGATAACACATACTAATTGACAGCAAAACACCATTTGGTAGGGGGAAAAAAAAAGAAATGTTCATACAAGATGAGGAAAATAGGTAATAATGAATGTATCCACAATGCAGGAAATTAAATCTCAGGGGAAAATTAAGGTGGAGTTATTGAGAGAAGGAGCCTAGAGAAAAAACGCTGTCAAAATGTAAATTGTTAAAAATTATGACAAAAACATGCTCATTAAAATGAATAATTGTCTTCGTGGGTTCTTATTGTGAATGATTCTTCTATTTCACCTTTGGTTGATTTTCTGGTTTTAAAACCATTTGCATAATCGAGGTCAACAGCATGCCCACCGGCTTGCCAAGAATTCTGCAGACAATGACCTGCTCTGTACACACAAGCTCACGGTCTGACATTACACAGACTTTGTACTGGAAAACTGGCAGAGTCGGGCCTGTTTAATGTCTGGTCCGACTGATAATGTACTAATACGCTCCGCATGGTTTGTATCGCATGTGTGAAATAAATATGAAAAATGTCAGGCATTCTGGGACGAATACAAAAAAACCCCAAAACATATACATCTTTGAATGTTAAATCACATAAGACACACATTCCCAAAAAAAGAAAAACATCTGATGATATTTTACAATGTGCAAAAGTTTAGAGACTCCCTCATAGTCACTTATTTTAGGGTCTTTAAATCACCTTCTGCATGTTTTTTGACTGAGCGCTGACCATTGTGCTACTGTCCCATCCCCCTTCCTTAACATTTTAAACAGGACGGGCTCCATTCGGTTGATGAAATAAGTATGTGTCAACAACAATATTGTCACTATTGTCACTGTCGATGCCACAAAAACGTGCCCTTTTGTGCGCACATTATTGATCAATCTCAACATTTCAGACAACGAGAAACAAATTCTGTCACGCATCAGTAAAAAAAGGCCATTTAATTCATTACGATAGAGAATTCTCTTCCCAAATCCCCAGCCATTCTTGGAATATTTTGCTGACATTCCCCTAAAGGATCGCCTGAAATGCCCATCACTGCATCCTCTCTTACAGTTCTTTTCTGTCTGTATCTGCAAGCTGGCAGGAAAATGTGCAAAATCCAGTCAAAGTGGATGCAGACAGCACAAAAGATAACATGTACACTTCCTTCTAAAGATATCACAACCTATAAAAATCTTAATTAGCATTCCTCACAGCATCCTGTTATCCATCTTCTTCATTGGTCCACATGCCCAATTCTTTGCACAAAATGTTCCTAAAGCACTATGAGAACCCTTCCAATACTTCAGTGTGTGTCTCCTCAGGTAATCCATTGCAGATTGGGAGATGGATTTTGGCCCATTTTGCTGCTTTTCCTTCTCCATTTTTACTTTCTCTCTCTTATCATTTTGTAATTACATTTTTGCAGGTGTTTCTCAGTTGTTTATTTCTAGGATTTGCTCTTATGTAATCCATTTTTCCCCTACAACTGTACAGTGCGGTTCCTGACAACATCACCGCATATCACAGTGGATTTATTGTACTGTTTGTAACAGATGCCTTTTGTTACTTTGTTTGTTTGTTGATGTTGCTTTTCCTTTTTGGGAGCTATACTTTCTCTGACAGTCAATAGGGTGGTGCGAATTCAAGACGCCGGTAATGTTTATTCTACTGACTTCTTTATGGAGATGATGTTTCGACCAAGAGCAGAAGTACGCCGCAAATTATGAACTCTGTAAATACAAAGCTGTGGATGGATGCAAAATTTAAGACCTGACAGCATTCCGCATTCTGGATTAATCTGTAATCTCAAGTGAAAATCTCCATACAGGTGAAGAAGGAACTCTCTTTTCTTTTCTTTTCTTTTCTTTTTTCACACAGGTAATGAGTCCATATGAAGAGTAGAAAATGTGTAACACGGTTAAATGCAATTTTGCAACCCATCTGCATCAACTGACAGTGATTTAGCCTTTATATGTAAATTCATAATCAATCAAAAAGAGGCCTGGAACTATCAACTCAAATATACATTTTCAAATGTTAACTGGATAGTGAATTGCAAAAATTACGATCCGTTGCCAGTACCATAGGCCATTAGAAAGTTGATAGCCTCAATCCCACGCTTAAGAATTCCAAGATTCAAACTCTTGTGTCTGAATAAAAGGTTGGTTTTGCTTATATGTTTTGTTTTTTCCCTTATCTTTCATATTATATTTTCACTTTTTGTGAGCAAAAGCATGAATTGTTTGACATGAAATGACAGTCTAAGAATATATTTTGGACAATATTGTACCACTTTCATTGTAACTTTATGGTTGTGTGTATAAGTTTTAATAACAAAATTATCAGGTTGCAAAATGTTCACATACAGTCGTGGATTTGGAAATAAGGTCATTATGTCCGCTGTAAGCCATCCAATGATGCACCGACTTGACCGTTGCATTTTGAGACAGCGCAGAAATTGTACGTATTATTGTTCTTTCAGGTCACGATTAGCAAGAGACATGTTTATTTAGTGATTTAGCGTGTGTGGTCTACTAATCACAACCTGACTGCTTACATTTGAAGAGCAGAGGCCAGGAAGAACCTGGCTTCCTTACACGCAGGGTGAAAAAACCCTATTACAGACCAGCTCTGCGTTGTCTTTAAGCGTGTGTCCTTTATCAGGTAGATCAGCCGTCACCAGGGATGACAGTATAGCCATCAAACTCTTTCAATTCCTCTGTGCCACTAAGTTAAAGGATCTTGTTGTTCAACATTTATATCAATTCACCTTCCAGATGTATGCAAAGATCTGGATGTCATTATTTATGCAGATGATGCGGTCATCAACACACATGGAAGGGATATGCAGCAAGTGACCTCAAAGTTGTCTTTTGCAATGGACCAAATTATAAATTGGCTCCAATCCTCTTGCCTAACATTCAACAGAAATAAAACAGTTTGCATGTATTTTAACAAAACTAACAGTAGCAATACTAAAGAGATGCCTAACATCTATGTCAATGGATTGGCACCAAAAATTGTAACACAGACAAAATACCTTGGGGTCTATTTAGACCAAACATTCTCATTTAAAAAGCATATAAAGAAAATTAGCAACACAATTAAATATAAAATATCATCTTTGAGATACATTAGGAACAGCCTGACAGTCGAGGCGGCTTTCACCTATTTCAATGTCATGATAATTCCTCACATTACCTACTGTTTATCCTGCTGTTCTCAGGTCAATGAGACAGCGCTCAAACCACTCAGATCTGTGTATAGTCAGGGTTTAAAGGCACTTGATAAAAAAACCACACTACCATGATTGTAATATATTGAGTAAATACAAACTGCTTAGTTTTGACAATTTAGTTATATGTACGATAATCTAAGAAGTATTTTCAAAATCACTATTGATCTGGCTCCACCGCCACTGAAAACCTTTGTCAAACTTTGAACAAACGACTCGATCATGTGATCATGAAGAGCTCTTAGGCCTTTTCATTTTGCTCCAATCCGCTTCCACACAGTCCGAAATTGTCTGTAGAACTTTATACTTTTACTAGAAACTTGAAAAACCACAATTTAGATAGTCAATTGTGTCAGCATCAATTGTAGGGCATAATCTGCTTTTGTATACACTTTTAGAAAACATTTAATGTATTTATATACTTATACTGTAAGGTGAGTTAAGTTTCTAATTGTAATGTGTATTTTATGTGTGCTCACCTGCCCGGGGACTACAGATGGAAAGTAGCAGTTGCTAAATGCAATCTTTGTAAAGACTAAGGAGACTGAGGTCGTTTGGTGTCTGCAGCTGGTTCCTCAAGACCTACTGCCAGTCTATGGTAGCCAGCGCACTCTTCTTCGCTATAGTGTGCTGGTGGGGTGGTGCCAGGACTAGTGAGGTCAACAGACTCAACAGACTCAACAAGATTGTGAGGAAAGCTCGCTCGGTGGTGGGACTGAACCTGGTCCATCTCAAATTTGTGGCAGTGGGGAGGGTGAAGGACAAACTGGGAGCTATTGTAGGCAATCCTTCCCAACCCCTGCACGACGAGTTGTGGCAGATGGGCAGCTCATTCAGCCAACGGCTCATCCCACCCTTGTGCAGAACTGACCGCTTCAGACACGCCTTTGTGTCCATGGCCATCAGACTGTATAACAGCAGTCTGGACGGCACATAAACTCTGACTACCTGGAGGTGCATCTGTACGACCGCCACCTCCCTACTCACTCACTCACATGTGTCGTGCCCTAACTCTGTTGTCCACTTTACCCCGATTGATATCACTCCATCACATTCTGTTTATTTTATCGTTGTCATTGTTCCATTGCCTCTGCTGGCTGTCCTTATCTACTCTCACCCTTATTATTTATTTATTTATTTATTCCCCTTCTTTATTCTCTCTGTTTATCTATTTATCTTGTATGTGTGTATGTATGTGTGTGTGTGTGTATATATGTGTATATATATATGTCTGTATGTATGTATTTATGTGTATATATGTGTATATGTGTATATATGTATGTGTATGTATAAATATACATATATGTATATTTTTATATGTTTGGTTTTGGGTTTTTTTCTGTATTTTATTTGTTTATAGTGGTTTTAATTGTTTCGTGCTTATTTATATTTTGACTATCTTTTTTGACTTTGTTATTGTTGCACTGCTGCGACAAAGGAATTTCCCCTATGGGGATCAATAAAGTATTATCCTATCCTATCCCTTTGTACGTTGTCCCTGTTCAAAAAACAGTAAACATAAACAACATAGTCGAGACAGCACTGGATTTGTAAACCAAGCTTTTATGTCATCTCAACTCCCAGCAGCAGAGTTACTTCAGTAAACTGCTTCATGGGAGATAGCCAATACCACCACTGTGTCACAAAATGTCCACGAGTGTGTCCGTCCACCTCAAAACACACCCCGTGGATTTTCCCTGAAGTTGAAGTGAAGTGAGTGCTTCTGCAGAAGCCAGCCACAGGGATCCCTTGTTTTAATCAATAAACAATTGCTGAGTAGTAAACTTTTCACTGGCCACAGTCAGCTTAGTTGTACAAGAAGTCTGCACTTTCGGAGGTAATTAGGAAGAAACCCCAAATTGTTCCCTGGTGAGGTACCATCTCCCCCGGAAAGCCCTGTTTGTCACATATCCATTCATAATGTAGGCAGGTGCTGTGGGAAAACCAGAATCCCCGAAATTAGCTAATTAATCATGTTTTGGTCAATTTCCTCCAAGTGTGCTCCCAGACATCTGCACAAAAAAAACTTTTCCGTAAATTCATTGGCAAGAATGTCTGTGGTACCCGTCTGAATTTAGTTTCCGCACATGATACCTTTTAGCGGAGGTTGCGTTCTCTATCATCGGTCAAAGTGGATTTTTTTTCAACAAGCCCTGAGCTGATGTCATCGAGACCTGCAGCCTGGCTGCTTTCATTTTGTCGAGTTTTTCTCCTCACTTGGTTTTCTGTAATTAACGCATGAAATTGGGTTTGAGCATCAAACGGAAAACTAAACATCTCCAACGCACTTTCAGGGAAACAGAGCCATTTTCGATACCATGAAAACTAAGGCCTTTGTATGCAGTAAAATTACACAACAGGGCTAAAGTAAAGAGTTACCTGCCCAACATATTGTGCTGAATTAAATATCTGTATGAGGGCACGGACTTGATCACCAGCTACTGTGTTTAACAGTAGCTCAGTGCCGTTTCCGTCTCCAGTGTCGCATAGGGTAATCCAAGATCTTCCCCTGGATGTTCTTTCCAACATCTCCAGACCTTGCCCGGCTTCCTACAACCCGTTTTCCCAATGCTCCCACAGCATGTCTTTAACTTCTTCTTTTCCTTTTTGCGAGTCCCTTCAGGGATCGGCATAGTGAATCAACCTCCTCCGTCTAACCATCTGCACTTTCAGCTTCTACTACAGGCTACAGCAAAATCTGTAGTTCCCTTCTGAATGTATCCCACACATCCCACACATTTAAGGTAAATAGTCGCTCTACTCCTGCAACAGTAGTTTGTAACTGCATCAAACTCTAGTTTACTTCGGTAGCGAATTGTCTGTGATGATGGTATGTATGTTGGTGTATGTGAACAAATGAAGATAAAATGTACACAAGATGAATTTCCCACATTGGGTAATAAAGTTTATCTTATCTTATCTTATTTTATCTAACCCCATTATCTGTATCCTCTTCTCTCATACAAACTAATTTTATGTCCTCTGTCACTACATCCATAAATCTTCTTTGGTCCTCCTGCTTGGCAGTTCCAACCTTCTTCTTCTCTCTCTGCTTCCAAAAGCGACCTTCCTCCGCTACTTCTTCGAACCACAGTAGCCCATTTTCCAAATGGTACTCTGTGGGTAATTGGCACCAATGGCAGTCGTTGTCAACCCGGGCTTCAACCGATCCTGTAGCTTTGATTCGCATATTTGGTTTTGGTACAAGTTTTAAGCTGGATGCCCTTCCTGGTGCAACCCTCTGAATGTATCCGGGCAAAAAGGGGCAAAAAGACACTGGCTTGTGCCCCTCTGAGGCTGCATTCACAGCATGTCTATAAAAAAACTCCCTAAATTATTATCAAAGTCAAAGTCAAAGTCAACTTTATTGTAAATACTGCCATATGTTCACATGTACAGAGCATGGAAATAACATCACTCTAAGACCTACAGTGCAAAAGTACAAAAGATTGTAAATAATTTCTCACAGACATCAACGAGCAAGGAAGAGCTATGCTGAGTTAGGTATGGTTACATTGTGATTTTTTTTTATTTTTTTTTTTTAAGTGACTGAAGTACTAAAGTGATAGCAGTAAGAAATTGCAGTTGCATCAACAATTTTTGCGGTGCATCCATGAAGAGGTTTCATGGCAATATAATGTAAACTCAACAATAGCTCAACAATAAATAATAATATACAATAAAAGTGCACCTGAGATGACTTGAGTCACGTCTGTGGGACAACCCTTGGGACAACATTTTCCCTGTATATATATTTGTAAAATTTCTGCCTGGCTGCTCTTGGTTCACCTTCTCGGTAGTATTCTAAACTCCAGTAATTCATGTGAGAATACAAACAAAAAGTTTTTTTATGATACATTGAAAGTACATAAAAAGAAGATTGATGCGGAGGTGGAAGGAAGAGTTACCCAGCAGATGGAAAAAATAATCATCAGAGACAGACCTTTTGAATGTCTGTCTCATAAAACTCTCTTAAAAAAAATAATCTCTCCCTGTCATTTTTATCTCATACCTGTAAATCAGTATTTTATGTTTCGTTGTTATCAAGTGGTTGTACAAGCTCGTCCACCGCAAATAGTAGCCGGTCCATTCACCCACTGAATGTAAACTCACACTGCCGCGTTGTATCGATAAACACAGGAGAAGAGAAAAGGTCTTGCCTGAGGACATATGTGCATGCGGCAGCGCAGTCATGGATGTCGGCGCTCTCGAGTGTGCTCATACATTTCAAAGTATCTCCGAAACCTGCTGCTCGACGGGCCCTCATCTCTATGCACGGCCGTGTGTTTACATTCAACGAACAGGTCCCTGTATTGATTACCGTGATAGGCAATCAAGGTCTTGCACAAGGATCCTTGTAAGATCTTATTGTGCCCTACTTCTTGTCTCCAGTGCTTTAACAGCTGCATGGCTTGAATTAGTTGAAGGCGCACAAGATGATCACGTATTAAGGAGCTCCTTATTGAACCTGCTGCAGAAATCCTCCTCATTGCTGGTTTCATAACATCAAACACAGAGGCCCAGGGAGAGAGAGACAGGTGGGGGCGGGGCTGCTCCAGGGCAACAGGACTGGTATAGGGGAGATGATGAAGATAACATGGAAGACAGAGGGAACAGTGAGAGAAAGAGGTTAGAGAGGTGGCTGCCTCATCCTGGGTGATGAATATTAAAGAAAGGATTAAAAACATAGAGAGGGTGGAGAGAGAAAAGTGGAACGGCCTCACCTTTCCTCTATCTGTGACAAGTAATATTTCTTTTCTTTTTCTCTGCGGCAGTGGAACCTGCAGCCTGTTTGTTGGTCGTGCCCTTAGCACCCGATTGTTCATCCTACTGAAGCAATACATTAACTGAGGGCTGTGTGTGTGTGTGAGAGAGAGCTATGAGGGGGTTTAAGTCAGATGGAGGATTTCTTCCTTCATGGCCACAGATCTAGGAACAGCTTACCCTTAAACCAAATCCTTATTCCAACCATTCAAGTGGAAACAGAACTACGGACCTAGTCAGCGTGTACAAGCAGCTTTGCCCTCAGCCTGTTGGAAGAAGCACACACACACACACACACACACACACACACACACACAGGCGCGTGCAGAAGCACAAAGTCTAGACACATACACGTGAAACTATTGCCCCGGGGAGGTTCTATCTTTGATGTTATTTTTCTTATACTGGCCACACTGTGAGCTCACTTTGCAGGGCGAACCTTTTGTCTTGTCTGCATGTCATCGCAGGGCATTTGTGCTCCGTAACATCTCTATGTCCTCTGTGCACAACGATATCGGTCGGGCCGGATTAGCGATTAAGCGATTAATGGAGGGTAAGCATGTGATCACCAAATGTGTCCTGTGTTTTTAGATGCATTACTGAAGTCAACTTGCCAAATTTTAAGAGTGTGTGTGTGTGTTTACTTCAATAATATCTGACATCCTAATTATTGACCCGAGCACAAATTGCCTCTCTAACGGACAGAAATATCAAGGGTAAATATTCCAAAAAATAACCGAAAATTGTTGAATATCCACGGGTGTTTGTCTAATCATTCACGCTAAACAGGCAAAAATTACTCTCAAATCAAGAACGACACCCCGTGGTTGGGTGTAGTCTTGCAGATTGGATACTACGAAGTGTGGCAAGCTGGGGTTTTGTAAATTGACGAACGGAGTCAAGGATGAACTCATTCATGAGATAATGCTCTTCAGAACAAGGTCTCAGATCACTAATCAGTAACTGATGAAAACCCAAGGGGAACAATTCCCCCACGCCAACAGTTGCACTAAGGGTTCACCCCCCATTATGACATATAACGAAGCAGGTTCATGTAACACAACAGCAACAATATTGTACAACTATTCACACGACGGAGTTCTCTAACACCGAACCATGAGAGACTCCCAAATATCCTTGTGGGCGCAAAGGATTCTGGGGTTCCCCCTGGCCAGTCTTCACACCACATGCTACAGAAGGTTTCAAACTAACTGGTGTCACTAGCTAAAACATACAGGGTTTGACGAGCTGCTATTTTCATCAAAGTTGTGGTCATACACGCATTCTGGGCGCAGTGGTTTGCGCTCTCAGCCTCATGGCAAGAAGGTCCCTGGTTCGATTCGGTGTGTCGTTTGTTGGGATAGGCTCGAGCACCACCAAAGCCAAACTGCAGGATAAGTGCCATGGATAATGAAAGAAAGAAATGCATGATTTTAAATAATAGTGAAGACTTGATTCGGGATTTCTGTTTGTTGTGAATCCTTTAAAATCATGTGACAATTTCAAATAGAGGGCACAAGTTGTCCTCTGCTGCAACTCCTTCAAAGTATATTTTACTACTTGTAAGTTGGAGTTTTTTCACATTAAGACTTGGAGCATTTTTGACTTCAACATATAAATTCACAAATTGTTAAAATTTCGCCAAGATTGGAAGGATGTTGTTTATAACTACTCAAAAAAAAGAAGAACAAAAAATTACTGGCTTTTTCCCCCCCAGAAAAGTACTGCACTCCCAAGGCAACCTCTCTCACCTGATTCTGATTTTATATCAATGCAAATCAATTCATAATCTGTGTCTAAAAAGTGAAACGTTTTTCGAAAGTAATATGCAACATTTGTTTTCGTTGTTCAGACAATGCCGCAGGAGCCCAGCTCATTCTTCTTGAATCATCACGCGAATAAAGCCAGGATCATATTTCACGATAAATTCCCGTACATTTAATACTATTCATCTAATATTCGGCTGCGGCGTAACAAAACAGGCTTGTGCTCAGACAGAGAGCAATGTGAGGCTTTAAAATGCGACGTCTGCACATGTAGGAATGACTTTTCATGAAAATTCATAAAGGTTGCCTTGGAGATGCAGCAGCAGCCGTGGCTAACCCTAATGTGTCAAATACGTGTAAGTGTGTCAATTTCTTAGCTTAAGGTGTGCTTATGTATCCAGGGTGTATAACTGGGGCCAGCTGACCTTTGGATGCTCTGATACGAAATTAATACTGCATTAGGGTGCTGAGGCACCCGCTAACGGTCACATTCAGTGGACAGATGCACTGAAGAGACCAATTAGGATTGATCATCAGCTCCTATTAGTGTTGTTATACCCTGACATGGAGCGATTGCTTAATGAGGAGAGGTGCTGCAGAGATCAGAGGATAAATGAAGGAGAATTACATTGCAGCAGCCTCTGTCGGGAATGGTTTCCCCAATCACTTCTGGTTATGATATATCATTCACCCATGATGGAAAGAAAGCGGCAAATGTTTTTTGGTGCTAAGAATGACATCTTCCATTCCTTTAATATATAAAACTTTTTCTGCCGAATACGTCGCCGTGTAAAGGCTACTGAGTTTGCTCTTTGCATTTTAGTGATATGGTTGTTTTCAGTTTGGGAGGGGGGCAAATTGTGACTCCTTTGAGGCTCCACTGGAATTGCTTTGGAAAAATCCCTCATTAGAGCAGATGCAATCAAAAACGTTTTGGATTTTTTTTTGCACCTGGGAGCTATCAAAGTAATAAAAAAATGAAAAAAAACAACTATAGTGTGACCAACAAGAAAAATCCCCAAATAATTTAAAATAATACGGAATTCATTTTGCAGTGCTGAATTTATAACCATTAAAGAAGCGTAATCTTTTATATTCGCACAAACACGGAATGTTTGCACAATCCAAGACATTTTGATATTTCAATTCATTTTTGAGGAAAAACAAGCTACATTTTTTTCCAAGTAAGCACAAAATCAACAAATTTGTGACCTGGGTATTTGCAGCAAATTTGCAACTTAGTGACAACTAACACTTGGTTCAAAAGTCCTAGAGACACAAGCAGCACAAAGATGAAACTAACCCAGCTTATTATATAGGCCTATTTATTTGAGCTAGAAGGAAGCCTGAATGCTTGTTTTCCATTAATAATCCCCTGGTACCTGTGAAAACCATGCGTAAACATCACTGCAGAGCAGAGTTGCTTGCGACGGGGATGTTAACAGCAAATAACTCAGATATTAACTTGCTTTTGCTCCCACAGCATGTGCATCTCAGGTACCTGGGATTCTCATTTAAATCCTGTCCAATCATCTGACCAGTCATTTCTCTTGACATCTAACTCATTGACATGCGATTGTTCTGTGACCAGTGGGGTGTCGGTGGCTAGTCTGTTTTGCATGGTGTAATTAAAAGAAAAGGCATCTCCAAGTTCTGTGGTTTTAATAAAAAAGTGTTCTTCTTTTATGCGTACGGTCGGCGTGTTTCATTCTGTGCCCATTTCGTCATATTAAACATTAATCTAAAATCCTCCGTCTCTGCGTCAGAAAGGTAAAGCCGTAACATTACTGACCAACGTGAAAAAAAGACAACACCTTTGGCTATGAGATCTGAGAAGTCATTGTCCAAGTTTGATAAATGGAGGGTTCTCCATTTCTGAATCACAGGTGAATCCGTTTCAAAGATGAAGCAGTCCCATCTGCCATCTGGGATCCCATGACATTTTACATTTAATTTAATCTCGTCCAACAGTGTTTTTTTTTCTTTTCTTTTTTTATCAACAAAGACTGCCTCAAAGCCATGCTTGGATTGCTCAGACGCCAGTGGAGAGACAAACAGAGAAGAGACTCCCTTTGAACGCCGTTTTTGAAAAAAAAAAAAAAAAAAAAAGGGAGAACAAGTGAAATGGGGGCTGTAGATGTGAGAGATTTTTCACATTTTCAGAACGTCGTGAATAATTCCCCCTGTGATCATCAACAAGCAATCAGCGTGTTAAAGACCACTGGTCATGAACAGTGAGGGGTTTTGATGGATGTTGTGCCCATCTTTATCGCCCTCTCCTCCGGCTCCTTCCCCCTGGTCTGATCCCCCCCCCAGCCACCCTCTTCATCCGCTCTCTCCTGTGTTATGGCGCTAGATCCGAATGGCACAGCTTATCCCAGCATTCCAGAGAAAAGGAATGGATCGTCAGCCTCCACGGCACTAAGACCCGGGGATGAGAGAGAGGACATAAAGACTTCTTTTTAATTTTCCCCTCTTTTAAACACAATGGAAAGTTATTATTCCTCCCTGTGCTTTGTACTTTTGTTCCCGTAATAGTGAGCGCTCATGAATCATACGTTTCCGTCTGGGATTCAAGAGGCAACTTTGACATTACTGGCTTACAAGTCTTTGTGTTTATGGCCACATAAAGAAAGTAAAATCTATATATATTTTATTGCTATTATGACTTTCAAGTTTGTTTGTTTTTGCCTTTGCCTAAATTCTGCTAAATGAAAATTAATCTATTTTACATGAATGTGATGAACTGGGGAAATGGGCTAAAAAGGCATTGAGCAAATCGCTTGCATATTGTGTCAATATAAATGTAGGTCATGAGGTATCTCTCAGAAAATGTTACTCCTTCCTCATAAAGAATCAATAAGTGATGAACTGCTCTTGTAGTGAATAATTGATGCTGTCTGATTCCACATTCATCATGGTCAACTAATGTTGTTTTTCTTTACCTCGGTATCGTCACCCCAGCCAAAATATAGTAGGTGAGAGAGAAATAAACATTACAAAATACTGAATATTTATCAGTTCTCGATGTTCCGAGGTTCAGTTCCGACAGGGGGTCCTGCAGTGGGGTTTTTCCATGTTCATCCTTTGTCTTTGTTGACTTCCACCCACAGTAGGTTCATTGGACACCCTAGATTGCCAACACGTCATGACAGAGTGCATGGTTGACGTTTGAATGAGGGAGTGAATGGTTGCATGTATCTACATGATATGCGAATGAGATGATGGATGGTTGTATACCTCTCTTTGACATGTGAATGAGAGAATGAATGGTTGTGTGTCTCCATATGAAGCTCTGTGATTGACTGTCGACCGGTCCAGGGTGAACCACCCCTCCCCCGGCCAACCCGCGACCCTGAGTGTACGATAAGCGGTATGAATAATGGATGTATAATTTTCATGACATGCAACTTTCATCCAAATGATTGCGGGAATGATGTTAGCGCTCAGGGGAATTTCCAGATCAGGAAGTCTTCTGTTTTAAGAAGGGATTCCCAACTTGTGGAAAAGGTTTCTTGGGTTATCGTAACACAGTTCTGGAAGGTCTGGAAGGTCTAGAAATGAGATAAGACATAACATTTATATTCATATTTTAGATACAGTAGGCATAAGATTAACAAGCAGGATGTAATGTACTTTCCAGATGAACATCTCTTCATTTTGGGTTTTTATTTTTGTCACCTCGACAAGCTAAACTGCCCTTTACCAAAATCATAAGAAAATGTGGTGGAGGGGGAAGTTATCAAAAATATCCCCTAAAAGTCATCAGGAAAACAGCCATGAATTTGTAAATTGTAAATATTGCAATTATTGCACTCTGATCCAGAAGAATTCATTGAATGATAGCTGAGAAAAAATCTGAATAAACCTGAAGTAGAGGCACCCCCGCTTCTCATTCTCAGGTCAGGATGCGGGATAAAAAGCTAATTCATGAGAAAATGAACAACTCCCTTCAAATATACTCGTGTATTTTCCGATCGCAGATTGAAAATTTTGTATCATTAAGAATTTCAAACATATTCATAGATTTGATTATTAATCACTGAGCTACCCCTCAAATGAGGCTAATGGAGAAATTACCATAGAGCACCATATGAATGAGCTTCTCTGGGCCACGATCCTCACAGGTCCAATGCCAACTATTTATTAAGGCTGACTTTTGTTCAAAAATGCCAATCAAAGTGTTTAATGATTGCTCGCAGGTTTCAAATAATACGCCACCTTTCAGATCAGTGAATGAAAAACAAGCATTTGTCTCATCGCTCCGAAAATGATCCTCCTCTCCATGACATGCTACTATCTAATAACCGCAGAGACCAGCCACACAAATTATTCCTTTCTTCTCTCTTTCCTTCGTCCTCTTTTTTTCCCCACCCTGCTGCCTGAACTAGCATTATCAAAGGGTGACACCTTTCAATCCTTATCCTTTCATACACGGCTGACTGATAAAACATTTTCCAGTGAAGTAACTATACTAAATTTAGGGGGTATCTGGTTGACACGTGGGACTTCACGCTTGGTTTTCTCTTTCAAGAAGGCAGCGAGAGATACTCCCCTTACGATGCAAGAGCCGCCTATTAATCTTTTATAATGGTTACTTTTTAAATCTAACTCTACCCAGTTGGCTCTGGGCCATGTGGGCGATGTGCGCACTAATGTTTTCATCAGATTCTCTACCAATGGCTATGACTTAATAACATCTTGTTCGGTGCTCTGTCCAGGGCTTTTCACTTTTTCTATTAAAGAGCTTTAATTAGCTTTAACTTGAAGCCCTTTTCCTCCCTCCCCTCCTTCTCCATTACATACTGCCAGACCGAAACGACTGCCTCGTCTCTCTCCTCTCCTTTCCTGTCCTCTAACCCTCTAGTCTAGCACGTATATGCGGAATGACAGACTCTGGCCCGCAGCATTTCAAAGTTTGAACTGTGCCTGTGTTCATGCGTTTTTCTGGAGCAACTAACTGTTCATTGTTTGTGTCCTTAGCAGCGACAGACTTTTTGCAGGGTTAGGTGACCGAGCGTAAAACATTTTTTGCAGCACGGCAGTAAAACTCAGCATTCAATCGATAGGGTTCAATAGACTAATGATATAATAAAAAAAAGATGAATGATTAAGCCAGATCTTTGAGCTTTCATTTCTTCCTTTTCATACATGTAACATTTGTGACTAGACATTCCATCTTATTTACTGTTAATTCCTGAGAAATCTCCATTTCTAATTTCCCATGCCATTCAAAACACTCGACGACAACCTGCATCTATTGTATTAGCCTTTGAATGCAGTTTGCACTTTTTCAGATTCATGACGTGGTGCAGATATGATGCATTATTACACTCAGAAGGTTGACACTTGCAAAGCGATGCATCGGGGGAACCAAGCAGAAATGTTATCTCTTAAAAAGGATGCCATTTTGAGGTGCGTAGGTTTGTGTTGGACCCCTTCCGATCGGTGAAGGTGGCCGCAACATTTTGTGGTGCGGGCAAGAGCAACTGGATGTGTATGACAGAGCGACACACCAATGAGTCTGCACCACAGAGACTTATATACAGATACGAAGCATGTGTCATGTGTCCAATAACCCTGTTGACTTCATTGTTGCAGTAATGAAAGTGAAAGTGACATCCGACGTCACGGGCCACTTTGCTATGGTGTGATTAGGACTATTGTGGAAAAAAAAAGAACAGCGTGGGCCCGTGATCCCGCGCAAACAGAGTGATTACATCTGCTGAAAAACAATTACTCCCTACAGCCCACCCACAAGAATAGAGGAAAATTACCAGTCAGAGGGTGCATTCTGTAATCTTTCATTGCGGTAGATGGTTTTGTTCTCAATTGAAATAATAGTGATTTAAAATGAGTCTTGCGGACACCATTTATCCCATTAGATTATTGTGCCTAAAAAGACACTAATCAGGATCTGGGTGTTGGTTTTTTTTGTTGGGTATTTTTCTATTTGTTTATTTGTGTTTATTTTTTATTGCCCAGAACTGACTAGCAAAGATATTTAAGCCCATAGAATAGACTCACAAATATTTATAAAACCTGGTGGTTTATATGGTGCGTGTGTGTATGTGTATGTGTATGTGTATGTGTATGTGTATGTGTATGTGTATGTGTATGTGTATGTGTATGTGTATGTGTATGTGTATGTGTATGTGTATGTGTATGTGTATGTGTATGTGTATGTGTATGTGTATGTGTGTGTGTGTTTGTATTCCTAGTTCTTCAAATGCCTATTAAAGGGCATTGGACTTCTAATCACATAAAGTACTACTTGGTGACATTTGAGGATTTATAAGATCTCTGATGATCACTTACTTTCTAGGTTGTTTTTTTTTTTGTTTGTTTTTTTTCAGAAAATCACCTGAGTTAGAGGAAATGACAAAAAAACATAGATGACAAAGTGCAAGTTTTGACATTCATGGCATCTTTTTAAACAACATCTTGCAAGGGAAATGTGCATTTTACCCTACATTTACTGCTATGATATTTCCAGGTGCTATATGCTATAAGTCCAGTATTACTGTCAACCCTCGGTGGAGCAGAAATTTTAAGTCAAGAAACTCTGTAGCATTCGTGTGAAGAAGAACAGATAGTTGCAAAAAAAACAAACATTTGCCCGGTTAATGGATGGAATCAATCTTGTTTTCTTTCAATGCAATGCCGGAGCCAACTGGGAGTACATCAACAACTTGTCTGTTGAATTTAGAGAAGCTTCCATTGTTGTTATACACTCTTTTTTTTCAGAGAATGCCTCCTCTTGTAAATAATGAATGCAGTAGTTGTCTCTCCACTAAACTCTTTAGGAGCCCCTGCCATTGTTTTAAATCACTAACACGCTGCTCATATTGATCAACACTAAAACAGATCCTGATATGCTGAACTACTCACAGTGCAGGCTGGATGCCAGGCAAGATGAATTCTAACATAATAGGGGTGTTTGGGGAAATCAGCTGCAGCACAAGATCGGAGATTCCACTGGCACACAATGTTTTTTTTTTTGGTTGTACCTCGGTTGTGAGGTCAGGGTACGTCTTCGGTATTGCAGGGATAAATTAAAATCACACCTGTGACTTGCTGTATTTGCTCTTTTAAAACACCAGTTTATGTGAAGGTCTTGTATTTATTGAACTGGCAGCATTCCCGTTTGAAAGTGCAAATGTCTAAGAATATTCAGAACAAACTAAATCATCTTAATGGTGTTTAAATTAACAGTCCATTTGTACACCATAAATGAACCTTACAATGGTGCCACGTACAGTTCATTAACGATGCCTGAGTGAAGAAGCAAAACCACATATGACCTCTGAGAATTTAGACCATCATAAAAAGGCTGCAATGCTGCCACCGTTATACTTGATCCAGAAAACATCCTGGGAGGGAGCACGAAGGAAGGGCTGAAGGATCTTGTCTTCTGCTTCTTCAAAACAAGCCTCATTGCACGCGCATTAAATTGAAACATACTTGATTCACTACAGCTGTGCTTTTATTTTTCTATTTTCTCTAACTCTGCAACCAATAATATGTAATATGAATGTGAAATAATGCATATTGTATGCTGTATGTGATGTACACCAGTTCTTTTTCATCCTAAAAGATCCTTAACTTTAGTCCAAGATAAACAAGCAGTATTATTGACACTAAATTATTTTAGGTCAAAAATGAGTTCACAGCGAACAAATATCAGAGTCACTGCATAAAAGTTAAATTGATTTTGGTTTTGTATCCAAAGATACATTTCTGTTTCTTGCATCGCTGACTATTTTAAGCCGTGGTTTTCGTTTCACATGTTCTATGGTTCGGCCTGCGAAGAAATCATGACCTCCCTGTGTCCTACATGTGTGTCACAGTACACTCACAGCTGGACGTATGTTGCATATGCACTGGTACGCAACACACAGATTCACACACACACACACAGAAAAACAGCCAGAGTCCCGTGGTATTATTATTATTCAAGAGGTTCTGTCATGGCTCTTATCTCCAGCCCCAGCAGAGGGACGGCTTTAGAAGAGTTTTTTTGAGTGAGTGAGTGAGTGAGTGAGAGAGAGACATTGAGAAAGAGTTAGAAAGAGAGAGAGAGAGAGAGAGAATGGACTTAGTGTGAGGGACCTTTTTCTGCTTCAAAACTTTCTCAGAGGAGACAGGCAACACAAAACAGGGAGAAAAGGCTTATAGCAGCTAAAGATTTCTAAAAATTGAAAATGAAAAGTGAGAAATATATTCTGATAGGCCCAAATCCTTTGACCAGCCATCTATTTACTGACTCTCAAGAGATGGCTGGCTTTCTGATTTTATTTCTTTTCATGTCTCTGCATTAGCTCATCATCGGCCAGAGTCACATCACATCATTATTACACTTCTTTCATCACTTATTTGGCTCGCCCCTGACCTCACATGAAGTTCACCGCCTTGTCCGGCCGCTCTCTTCGTCTGCAGCAAAAACGGTTTCAGCGACAGCCATTGTGACCTAATTCTAGACAATACCCCGTCCACACCCTAATCCATACCCCCTCACACCCGCACACTTGCTCTCACATGTCTTTGCAGCTAAGTTGCGAGGAAGAAAGAAAGACTCAGGGAGCCCCCTGTGTATCCGCATGCCTGTAAGGTAACCTATTTAAAAGCAGGGAGAAAAGAAAAGATGGTGTGGTGAAATAAAAATTACATACAGGCTCTACTCATAATTGTAGGACACCAGAAAGTGGACTTAAAATATAATTTACAATAGAATTACTTCCACAAACAACCACTAACCCCTTGATATCTGTATGAATAACTGTACTGATAGTCATTATCAATCGTTAACAATATTGATATTGATCAAACAATATTAAGATGTTTTAGTGGATCAGTCACTGTGAAAATTATTAAATATTTTGGCCGAAATTAAAGTGCATTAGTCGGTGCATGAAGTGCGAAGAAATATTTCGCTAACTAATGAATCATCACTGACATTGTAAGCTAAATACTTAAATAATTTTATCAGCTGCAAAGTCATCCTGGAACCCAAAGTGTTTGCTGAGCCATTTATGTGCCAGCTAGTGATGCAAAACAAATAATATAGTATTTTAATGTCAGAGGTCTTTCCAATACTGAATGACATTTCTCAACCCCCAAACTCAATGAGACTCGTGCTGCCATGTCGTCTGGTGTAGTTTGCTTTGTTAACAACTCTCTGCTTGAAAATCAGACTTACAATTAATGTAATTTAATTTTAAAACCGGAAAAAAAGCAAAAAGCAAAGCAGAATTAGAAAAAAATATCAGTGATAAATGGTAATTTACCATTGTTGGAGTTGCTCACTGCGTTACCCTGGTGTTTCTAATTAAAATGCAGTGGTCAGTACATAAGTTCAAGTTAAACTGTGTGTTTGAATCTATGTTCCACAAACGTTTTGCTCAAGATACATATTTCATGTTTCATAACCGACTGTGTTATAAGAAGCTCTGCTGCAGTCAGCCCACAGTGTCATCACACCCAAGAGGAAAGAAGGCAGGGAGATTCACAAAGTCTACAGCAGACTCAGAAGAAAAAGCTCGTGAGCTGAAGATCGGAGTTGAAATAAGTATCTGACATAAGAAATATATTATAGGTAAGGCAATTCATTTTCCCTGATATGATAACCATTTAGATCTGAATTATTTGTCCAGTCCTGTGTCATACCCAGCCTATTCCAAAGTGGAGACATTTTCAAATTTGCAGGGAAAATATAGGGTTGCAAGAGCAAAAGATTAGATGTAAATACATGTCAAGGCAAAATTATATCATCGCATTCATCTTTTTAAATTTCCCCTTATGTGTAAATTTGGGCAAGTTTGGCCCGTGTACTCCTGACTACAGCTATGCCATTGATGCTGTTTCAATATGTAATTTGAAAACTGTTTACTTATTGAGACAATATTGCTGTCTATAAACAAGAGAAATGGGTGAAGTGGTCCCTGCTAATGTATTTGGTTTATGTTTTTGCATCACTAAGGCAAAAAGCAAGGTTCTTGTTTTATTTATGGCCAAATCAATACAAAAATATTCTTCATATTGAGTGTCCCTCTACCAAAGGAACTGCTCACCAGCAGTTTTCTCCTCCTCTTCTTAATATCTAATTTATGAATACATATTTCATAATGGCGGAAACTGAAGATTCGAGGTCTAGATTTTCACGATTTCATTAACAATGTGGAAACTTCAATTCGATTTGAACAATTTCACACCTATTGACGTGTTAATGTAGCACCTTCATATTTATACATATATCCTCACTGTACACTAAGTGGAACAAGACAGGTTGGGGACTAGTGAGCATCAGATCTCAAAAAAAACGAAAGAAACAACCAAGAGCCGTGAATATATTGTCCACCCGAAAGATGGATTTCAAAAGCGTATCCCTGAGGCAGGAGAAATGTGATGATAGGGAGGTGGACAATGAGCCGTCATGGGGTGGGGGGACAAGCCCCTGCACGACACGTACCACCATAAGATAGAAGAGGTGGCTGATATCAAGAAAGCTGTTGCAGGCTTTGGAAAAAAAGGTCCTGAAACTGTTCAGGACCTAACAGCAGGTAGTGAGATGCAGGCAGGAAAAGTATACATTGAACACCAGGCATAGAATATAGAGGAGCACCTGCACTGAGAATGAGAAAAAAGCCCCCAAGGTCAGAATGGCGGACCTCCTGATGTGATTGTAAATGGCCAAGGGAGTATTCGTGTGATACTTCCAGATCCAGACTGTCACACCGGTGCCGGTGGTTAACCAACCATAAATTGCAATGATCAACATACAACAGAAGAAGGCAGTGGCTATGAATGCTGCAATCCCAGCCGACAGCCACAACAAGGAGAAGCAGCGCGAGCAGATTGGAAAATATCAAGGGGTGAAAGAGTAGCTGAAAAAAGGGAGAGAGGAGGGGGGCAACAGGGGAACCACTGGTGATCGGAGCAACGGGAAACACAGGAGCCCCAAACTGAGAGAGAGAGACTTCAGCAGGTAAAACCTCTGAAATATCCGTCCAGAATATCACAGTTCCAGAAGCAACTTAGATAATGATAATATGAATAATATTATTATTGAAATAATAATGACGACTGGAATGGGCCCCAGCGTCCCCTGCAACCCTGAGTAGGATAAGTGGTAGACGAAGGATGGATGAATGGATATTAGTAATAATAATAATAATGATAATACTTATCATAACACAGATATTTAAAAAGCTTTCATCAAAGCACCAGACAAACAAGGAAAAGTAGAAGAGTAGGAAACAATGAAATAGAGTAACATCATCCATTCATTTTTTTGTTCATTCATTCATTCATTCATTATCTACTGTGTTACAACCATCAAATGTTACGGCCTCTGGTTTAGGACCTGAGATTGAAGGAAATACAACAACCCCAGGGGGAGAGAAGGAAGTGTGTGTGAGTGGTGTGTGTGTGTGTGTGTTTGTGCATGTATACATGAATTCTTCTATGTTTACATAGACAGACAGATAAATAGATGACCAAAATCTTGATACAGTACATACAGCACCTACATATATACAGTACATATAACTTACATACACACAACTCCACAAAAAACAATGTTGAATTCATCATCATATTGATGTTATACATATGTGCAGCTGGATGGAATTACTTTTAATTTTTCAGTGGACTGCAAGTCAATTATATTTCAGTGAAGATGGAATTTCAATGTTTCAGGGAAGTTTGACATTACTGAAAACATGATCTTTCTCATTCCCGTGGCAGAACTCTGGAGTTTTTGAGAAACAACAGTCAAAATTTTGACTTAATAACTTGCAAAACTCTGTAACTGTTGCAGTAAAATTGTTTTATTGCACCGTGAAAATAATTCCAGTCTGCAACAGAGAAGATAAGACGCCATGGTGTGTCTCGAGCCAGGGAGGTTCCCCGTGTAGAATCTTATCATTTGCATTGTGTCATGACATACAGTCTGCAGATCCATAACACTGGAGCTCTACCCTGTACGACACGCTGACAGGCGTCAGCTGGGTCTTCCAGATGGCACAGATGGCGGACAAACACATGACAGCACGGGCAAAGCTTTTTTTTTTTCACTTTAATGGTACGAAAAATAAAACTTTCATCAAATGTGCAGACAACCTCTTAGCATATTTACAATTAGGCGTCATCCTGTGAGAGCCGCCTTTTGTAGTTTAGCAGTAGTCAGCTGGTACATGTGAAATAATGGAAGAAAAATGCTATATCTCGATCTGATTTGGAGAAATGGGGCTAAAGTTTGTCTTCTTTGGGTTGATTATCTAAAGATAAATGACTTAAAGGTTTATGTGAGAGGGAGCAGCCACCGATATTGATCAGAGCATAATGTACATCCAGGGGAGTGACCAGGACATGAAGCACGGTAACAAGCAGCCCCTTAGCAGCAAAAGAGAACAGAGAAAAAAAACATTTTCCTTCTTTCCCGTATTAATACTTCCCGGCTCTGATGCGCAGAAGACGTTTGTAATGTTTTTACTTTGGAAACGGCGCATTAATTGTTATGAGATAACGATTTGAGACAAATGCGTTTCCTAGCCCCTTTCTTTCGAATTTATTCAGTCAGCAATGTCCAGCGTAGTCAAGTGTGTTCAGCAAAAGGAAAACTTAATAAGATACAGTAAACATTAAACATTCATTTCCTTGAGGGCATCTGCTACATTCCATTATTCATCTAAGAGCATGCTGTATGTAAATGAACAAATTCTGGCTGACTGCGACATGAAACATGAACACTTGTAACCCTCTTGGCCATGTATATGCCTTAAATGAAGGCTTAGAAATGAGCATTCATTAATGTTGAGATTCGTTATTTATCTATTATCCACAAGCAACAGATATAAATGCTTATCATTAATTTCCATCATATCCATTTAGGTGTGTGTTACTTTTACTGTGTAATGTAAGCATTTGAGTAGGAAACATAATGAAATAGATTCCTAATAACCTTTAATTGTTGTAGGCAAAGAAAAGTTTTTGATTTGGACCAGAGCTCCACTTTTTGCTCCTCGCTTTTTGGCTGCTTGACCTTTATTTTTTACATAAATCACATCAACCTGACATCAACATAACAATATTATATTTGAATGCAGCAATTCTGGTTTCTTGCGAAACAATTTTTGGGAGAGACAGAGATAGATTTATCAACACAAGATTTTTTATATGCAAACACCGAATGCAAATTATCCACATTGACTCTGTCTACTAAATGTTCACCAAGCAAATGTTATTTTTTTATACCGTCAACCCATGGACATTAAAGAATTTAAATTTGATAGCATTGAAAGCAGTGAAACTGAATAATGAAATTAAGTTTTGTAGAATCTATCAGTGTCACTACCTCTTCACTGAAATTTGTAAAGTCATTCCTATTTTTTGACAACTAGAAGGACTTACAGGGTTTCTAAGTTAGGATCATACATATAGTATGAATGTCACTGCTTTAATTGCTGTGTGCCAATATTATATTCTTCAGTATTTTTGTCACTGTGGTGAAAAAATTTATAGGTTATCACAAATGTGGAATTGATTTGGTGGAAATCTGTCCATCCATCTTCCATCGCTTATCTGGGTTTGGTTTGTGAGGGCAGACTCCCCTCTCGGGGGAATCCCGAGGTGTTCCAAACAGGAGACCTAGTCCCTCCAACGTGTCCTGGATCTTCCTCATTCCTGTGGGACATGCCAGGAACACCTCACCGGGGAGGCATCCTGGAGGTATCCTGACCAGATGCCTGAGTCACCTCTTCTGGCTCTTATTGATGCGGAGGAACAGCCAATCCACTCTGAGCCCCTCCCGGATCACTGAGCTGCTCAATCTACCTCTCAGGGAGAGGCCAGACAACCTGCTGAGGAATCTCATTTTGTCAGTTTGTATCAGCTGTCTTGTTCTTCTGGTCACTACCCACAGCTCGTGACCATAGGTGAAGATAGAAAAGTGGATCAACCAGTAAATCAAGAGTATCACTGTGGACAAGGCACAAGATGATAAACTCCAATTAGGGGCAAGATCTCATTCCACACTCCGTGAAATGTCGCCACTTTTATTTTCCAGCTGAGCACCATAGCATGGGATTTGGTGGCGCTGATTTTCATCCCGGCCGCAAACTGCTCCGGTGAGAACTGGAGATCTCGACCGGATGAAGTAATTTCATCCGGCCTCATAATTTGAGGAAAGCACGGACCAAATACTGAGGCCACCAAACAAGATCCCCTCAATGCCCACGCTGTGCCTAGAATTTCTATCCAGAAAGGTTGTGAGCAGAATCGCTGACAAAGGGCAAATCCGGCGAAGCAAACCCCCACCGGAAACCAATCTGAATTCACTGCAGGGGCAAAAGAGCCTGTATGAGGTGGTCTGGTATCCCAAAATCCCTGAGCCTCCCCCATAGGACTCCCCATGACACGCGGTCTAATGCCCTCTCCAGGTCGACAAAGCACACCAAGACTGGTTTGAAAAACTCCCATTCACCCTCCAGGACCCTGAAGAGGCTGTCAGGAAGCCCCACTGTTCCGTACTGCTCCTTTTGAGTCCGAGGTACAACAATTCATCCTCTCCAAGACCCCCAAACAAATGTTACAATGTAGGCTAAGGAGTATGATCCCCTTGAAATTGGAAAATAGGCTCAGATCCATCACACCAGTTTGCAAATCCAGTGGCGCTGTCCTTGACGTCCCTGTGATGCTGTCGAGGTATGTCAACCAAGACAGCCCCAAAACATTCAGAACCCCGTGGAGCTTTTTCACCACTTCGGTCACTTCGGTCCAGAGATAGGAGAGCACACCCCGAGCCCTTATACTCTGCTTCCTCACTGGAAGGTGTGTTGGTTGGATTGAGACCTCCTGGATCCAAACAAGAGATCTCAAGTCATGGTTAGCAGAGCCCTGTACCCGCCAGCACAGGGTTGACAGGGCACCACATCGCCCTC
The DNA here is from genome assembly GCA_901007705.1 of Fistularia tabacaria. Taxonomy (NCBI): domain Eukaryota; kingdom Metazoa; phylum Chordata; class Actinopteri; order Syngnathiformes; family Fistulariidae; genus Fistularia; species Fistularia tabacaria. Next base: position 41,803 of record CAAKHD010013763.1, on the reverse strand, counting down.
CTGAGCCACCTGAATACCAGATTCTCCTCGAAGCCGTCCGGAAGTCGTCCTCCACAGCCCTGCTAAACTCTACGCATGCCAGAGTCGTTCACTGAACCTGCCAGTACCTGTCTGCCTAAGGGGCCAAAAACTCGCTCTCAAACTTCTTGAATAGAAATAATATTTTTTAACTAATATTTAATATTTAATATTTAACTAATATTTAGCAGGTACTACACAAATTAAGTCCGATTTGATTATTCTTCTTGAGCAGTACAAGTTGGTAAATTCTGTTACTATAAATGTCTTTTTGCTCTGAGTCACAACCAGCTGCCCAAACCAGCAGCATATTTTAATGGGCACACACTGTTAAAACCACATCTTACTCTCAGCATGCCACTCTTTACGGGTATGAGGAACTTAAGCATGGGGATCCTGTGTCTTGTCTTTTCTCCCTACTGGCATTGTCATATGACTTCTATATTAACCTGCATACAGTTCTAAGAATGTGACACTTTATCAATAAAGCATTTTGGAACAAATACCTCAGTTCATAACTGAGTCATGTCTCAATACCTCCACTGGTGCAAATGATTGATATTTCTATCTTCTCCACTCATATGGAGTTGATGCTGAAAGGACTCGCTCTGGAAAAAAAATTATATACCATGGAAATATCGGCAAAAATGGAAACTTCTCTCCTCCATTAGTATCACCGGATACACACTTAAATATAGACTGTCTGACATGGATTGCCATATGCAGATATGCAGAAGTTTATCAGTTGTTATGATACATAGAAATGGAATAATGAGAAACTGAGAGATTGGGCATTAAGGTCAAATAGGGAAAAAATCATTAAAAGAAATTGTTTATTGAGAATTTTTTGGTCTACTTATTTTTAATTATTCAAAAATGTAATCCTGGCCTTGCTTTGTTATGTGAGATTTAATATCTAAATCACGTTTTGTTTTGTTTTTTCAGAACTGAAAGTTTTTTGTTGCTTTTTTGGCTTCGGTCCGACATTTATGTTTGTTACCTGTTTATTATTTTCACATTCAACACATGTGATTGTTGGTTCCAGGTGCTGCCCCGTCCACTTGTGCCGCTTGTGTTTACAACAAAGTTTTGCATGTGTGTAAATGTAATGTGCAGAGAAAAATGTTTCTTTTCAAGACATTGACAATAAAACAAGAATTTGGCCAAGACACATTTTTCACATGCATTCAAGTATTGGACCATCAGTGCAAAAATTGCAATTGCGATGTGACTTCTCTGGTTGAGAAAAGGGCATGATACACACACACACACACATACAAACACACACACACACACACACACACACACACACACTCAGATTTTACTGGGAAAAAAAAAAAACATTCAGCAAATTATGAAAGCCTGCCATAAAACCTGACTGCTATCTCCAACCTCTCTCGCTGACAGGCAGCTAACCCCCCCCCCGGCTATGGTACTCAGCAATTTAGAAAAGAGAAATGCCACTTATGCCTATGGCTGTTCATAATGAGGCTTTAATCTAAATCTGCCTGTGTCTTTACCAGCTGCAAACATTCATCCGCATGTACACAGACCTACTTAAGAGGCTCATTGCACACAGTAACATTGGGCACACATATCCCACACCCCACATCCGCCCGCCCCCCTGCCTTTGCTGCCATTCGGGCTCTGTCACTGTACCTGGCAGCGCATCCATTCAAACCATTTACATTTCAAAGTCGGGACATTTGCACAAACACACATAGATGCCATCTGGTATTTTTGCTTTCTCCCACACCCACCCAATGGGTTCCTGACTGTGTGAAAGAAGCTATGTTTGTGTGTTGTGTGTGTGCGTGTGTTTAATTCTACACTGTTATAAATTCTTGCCAATTTCACCACAGCAGCGGGGAGTAAACGACTCTTCATGTATAACTTGAAGTTAGCTGATTGTTTTTGTGTGCGACGGAACCCATGGCGATGTGTAATTTTGTGTGTTTTTCAGCTGATAATGTGATGCGCAATCTACGCAGGTGTGTGTATCACTTCTGCTTTTCCAGTCTACTCTGCATGCATGTGGGTGTTGTGTGTACTAGTGTGTGTGTAGCTCTGTATTCTGTGTGTGTGTGCGTGTTTACTGGCTTACGGTAGAGGCTGTGGCATTGACATGGCCTTATCTGTCGTGTTCAGAGCGGTAGCTCTCACAGGATATAGAGCTCTCAGCTGGAAGCATGGGCGCCACTGAAAAGACTTCTGACACACACCTACAGCTTTGGCTCAGACGGTAAAAGGAAGAACCGTAGGGAGAATTGGTGGAAATAAGGAGAAACAAATTTCACTCAAAAGTAGGAGGGTGAGTGATCAAGGAGTGTTTATTTGAGTATGAATCTGATTTAAATAATTTCCAATCTATAGTAGGAACATTTCTGCCTGCTTGAATACACGATTCAATTCCGTTCTCAAGGGGCTGTACATATATTTACCCTGCAAATCAAGAGCCCGTGTCTATGTTTGTGATTATCTGAAGGCAACAGCACACCCATCTGCCTCTGGGATGTCTACAGGGCTGAATATGAGTTAGGGTTAATGGGCTCGACACTGGGCAGAGGAAGCAGATCTCGCTCTCTATTAAATCGCCCTTCATGTGGGTGAAGATGAGCCTCACGAGTCCCCTGCTAATGACTGGCGTGGAAAAAGTGAGAGACCGAATGGGAGAAAAAAAAAGGTTGAGTTGCGAAGGTTAACTCCTGAAATGGAAAGAAATTGGGGAGAGGAGTGATGACTGGGGGCAGATATTAATGTTTGCTGTTATTGCCCTCCTCCTCTCTCCTTGCTCCTCTTCCTCTCCTTTGTTTCTGTGGCAGCTGCTCAAAGGAACTTCCTTTGGCTGTCCTTTCTCCTTCTTTTCATCATGTAGGCATCACTGTGAGGGGAAACGGACTGTGAATGCATTAATGTCATCATCATCAGTCGACACGAGGCTTCATCTGTCATCATCCCGTGGCAGTCGGGGCAATTCCGTGCAGGGTGGGCTATTACTCTCCATTACCCACCTTGCACATGCACACACGCACGCGCACAAGCACCCTGGGACGGGTAATGATGGGGCGCATCAGTGGGCATCCCTGCCACCTAAAATCCAATATATCATATTTTTTCCATCACTGTCTGGTTTAAAATGTACAAATCAATTCCCATCCAAAAATACACCACCATCAACTCAAGGGTTGTTGTTGTTTTGTTTTTTCCTCCCCACCACCCCCTTTGCTTCAGATTACCCAGAATAAAATCAAATCACGGTTACTGTTATCAGCTGAAGATGGGAAAAAAGATCCTGCACATGTACGCGAGCGCACACTCACACACACACGGCGGTGTAGAACGATGGAAACGGAATGTGTGGTGAGATAGATGGGAAGTTGAGGATGACCAGGATTTTTTATTTAACGTTATGGTCGATATTTCTTTATTTCCCATTTTATTCGGACAGATCAAAACCTATTTTCTGTCAACCCTCAGTCAGACAGGAATCTTTCGCTCTCAATCTAGCTTCATTTTCACTTTCCGCAGAGGTGACGGAGATGAGACTGTTGCCTTCATAGTGACAGTTATTTCAAAAGATGAATTGGAGGTGAGTGCAAATATTTATCAGGGTTAACAACAAGACATTGGTGTACTCTGTGGATGCCTGGAAGAAATAAGGGGCAAATGAATAATTCAATAATTCCTGTTTGAGAATAACAAGACGGAACACAGAGATAAATGATAAAGCCCAGAAAATTAAATAGATACATTTAAAAAAAAATATTCAGAGGGCTGCTTATACTAAAACTGTATGTCCCTCGGTATTAAAAAATGATTTTCCCCTTATTCCCATGATTGAATGCTTAAGCCTCACTTTGTGGAGTCATGGCTCGCAGATATACTAGGTGTCAGTTTACACATGCAGCACATCGATCAGCTGATAAAGATGGTCCAATAAGCATGGTTTGTGACACCACAATTATACGCAAGTCAATTCCGGTCCAATATTCAGCCGCGACAGGTTTGACCTTGGAACTTGGAAGTCACCAGGTCATAAAATGAGAATGTGATTTATCGTTTTAGCAAGACATTGGAAGACCAAATTGCTAAGGCAAGTTCTATAGGTTCCAGGGTCTTGTTAAAAATGGCTGGAGCCAGGCCTGGGGGTGGGTCTCGATGGCGAGCGCCTGGTGGCCGGGCCTGCATCCATGGAGATCTCTCATCAGGAGAGCCTTCTGAAATGCGTTTTTATGACAACATGGGTCCCCTTTCCCCTGGGCTCACCACCCAGAGGAAGGGCCAAGGGAATCGGGTGCAGTGTGAGCCGGGCGGTGGCTGGAGCGGTGACCCTCAGCTGCAGAAGCTGGCTCTAGGGACATGGAATATCACCTCTCTGGCAGCGAAGGAGCCCGAGCTGGTGCGCGAAGCTGAGGGATTCCAACTAGATATAGTAGGGCTCACCTCGACGCAAGGCTTGGGGTCTGGAACCAGGCCTCTTGAGAGGGGCTGGACTCTTTTTTACGCTGGAGTCGCCTCCTGCATATTGATTGCCCCCCTACTCAGTGCTTGTACGTTGGGGTTAAACCCGGTGGACGAGAGGGTAGCCTCCCTCTGCCTTCAGGTGGGGGGACGGGTTCTGCCTGTTGTTCGTGGCTATGCACCCAACAGCAGTTCAGTATACCCACCCTTCCTGGGGTCCTTAGGGGGGCTGTTAAAGAGCGCTCTTTCTGGGGACTCCCTCGTTCTACTGGGAGACCTCCATTCTCATGTGAGCAATGAAGAGAGGGTAGAGCTGTCAACTGATCACCACCTGGTGGTGAGCTGGCTCCGATGGTGGGGGAGGATGTCCCCTGTCAAAAGGCGTTTCAACTCCCACCTCCAGCAGAGTTACAACCACGTCCTGAGGGAGGTGGGGGATATTGAATCCGAATGGGCCATGTTCCGCGCTTCCATTGTCGAAGCGGCAGACCACAGCTGCGGTGGTATGGCGGTCGGCGCATGTCGGGGCAGAAACCCTTGAACCCGCTGGTGGACTCCGGCAGTGAGGGATGCTATCAAACTGAAGAAGGAGTCCTATCGGGCCTTTTTGGCCTGTGGGGCTCCGGAGGCAGCTGACAGGTACCAGCAGGCCAAGCGGCATGCGGCTTCGGTAGTCAGAGGCAAGAACTCGGGCGTGGGAGGAGTTCAGGGGGGCCATGGGGAATAACTTCCGGTGGGCTTCAAGGAACTTGCTGCCCCCACAATCCGACTTTGGAGAGGCGGTAGAGGATGAATAGATGGATGGACTATACCTAACATATTGAAATATAGCATATCAAATCTAAAGACCAATCCTACGTCTTACCACCCCTTCAATTGTTGTAGCATACTTTGGGTCATGATATGAGGTCATATTTTGTCATATTATTGCCATTGATCCTAGTGTTATCGCATGGCAATTAGCAATCAGCAACATTGTTGTGACTTTTCAATACAATTTCATAATTTGAAGTCACTGCTGCATGTTTATTTACATTGTTCAAATTGTCTCAATTGTATCTAGAGACTTCTTCATTTCAATATCTGAAGGATGGAACAGCAGCTTGTAGGCAGTGACCACTTGGCAGGACATGTATTGCCAGGTTTGTAATATAAATAATCAAGAAAGTTCTTCATTTAAATTCTCAATATCAAACATAGAATTCTTCAAAACAGCCTCGAGCTTCCTGCAAGACAAAGGGCCCTGACAATTTGCGGTGAACTATCAAAAAACATCTAGAGATCCAGGTTGTAATAAAATTTTAAAGAAATATGGTTTGAAAGAAAACATAGACTTGTTGGAAAAAAAACTTTAAGATATACTCATTGACTTTTTTTTTCTTTTTAAGCCTTGAAAAATGTAATACTTGAGTGTCCAACTTCCACATATGGAATTACCAAACATGTCAGAAACAGTTGAAATGATTCTGAATATCAGTTCTGCCCAGAACTATGTGTTACAGATTAGTTTAACCCCGAATTCTTGAAGGAAAGTGGTGCTTCCAAACAATTGACTTGGTCATAAGCCTTAACATTGAGCTTGAAAAGCTGAGGCACTTGCACATGTTGAGCATTTGCAGACTTGAGAGGCATAAAATGTTTGTTTTAAACATATGTCAGTTCCTGGAGGCATTCCATCCCTTTGTATTGTTCTTTAAATGTTGCAGAAACTCTCTCATTTACCCCAGCAACCACAAATACCTCTTGGACACCCGAAGAGATTCAGCTTAAATTTCTATCAACCACCTGGCGGCCAAATACCTTTTCTTTTCATACCAGTCTACCCAGGGGGAGGGAAAAAAAATCTGTAGAAAATACTCTTGCTGCTCCTATTTTTCTAGGACAGAGCGGCGTTCAGTTTATCAATAGTATCGGATTTTTTACCCTTTCATTTACCACTTTGTTAAATCTACTTGAATACCCGATTGGTTTATTTTGTTTGATACAAGTTCTATTATCGAAGAGTTACTATCTAAAAAATTTTTTCCAAAAGATAAGGAAAAAATTTCAGATATTTTTAGTTTTTTTATGAAATACAAGTGGCTCAAAGAAGACTTGTTCAGAATTAAAATGCAGAAAGAGCAGTGCTATTGCGAATGTTCTCGGAGGTTTCATGAAGTGACTAAGTGTGAACATGACCTTTGTCACTGGGCAACATGAAGATGGAACAAATTGTCAATTTATAATGACTTAATCTTAAATTAAGATAGATTAGATACCTAGAGATGAGTGCATTTGGCAAAGTGAAGAGTTTGGTCGTTACTTTGTAGTAGCAGGGCTCAAACAGGACTGTACAGGTTTGACCAGGCATATGTGAAAGTAGTTCAACCTGAGGGGATAAATCAAAGCTATAAGTAGGATTCCACATCAGTCAGCAGGCCATGCGCTGTACCTCCTGCCAAAACAAGCAATCTGCTCATGGCCCATGTAGGGAAAGTCATGGATCCATTCCCCTCCGACTGATTGGTGGCTAAAATCTCTCCTGTCACTTCAGCTGATTTCCTGGTGCAGGAGCAAGCAGTTGCACTTCTGAATTCCTGAAAAATGTGGTGTCAGAAGAGACTTTTTCTCATTAGCCCCTCCCAACACCCAACAACCTTTCACCCTTCCCGCTTGATGTCTGCATGATGACAGTGCATGTTAAAATCCTTATTATTCATGAAAATGATATGATCCTGAAGTTAAAAAAAAAAGGTAATGTGAGCAATTCAAAACACAGTTACAAGTGAATGCATGTTAGGAATAAACAAAGATCTTCTTAAAAACTTGAGTCAAAGCAAACAAAAAAGTTGAATACACACACATTGCTGGCATGATTTTTACAGAAAAAACACATAATCAATGTAATACTTTAAATGTCTCTGATATCCATCCATCCATCCATCTTCCTCCGCTTTTCCGGAGTCGGTTTGCGGGGACAGCAGGGAGCAGGGAGGCCCAGTCTTCCCTCCCCCCAGCCACATGGTCCAGCTCTTCCGGGGGAACCCCAAGGCGCTCCCAGGCCAGCCAAGAGACATAGTCTCTCCGGCGTGTCCTGGGTCTCCCCCATGGTCTCCTCCCAGATGGACATGCCCGGATTACCTCCCCTGGGAGGCGTCCAAGAGGCATCTTAACCAGATGGCCGAGCCATCCTGACTCCTGAAGCAGCGACTCTAGTCCGGGTTCCTCCCGGATGGCCAAACTTCTCAACTTATCTCTACGGGAGAGTCCGGCCACCTTGCGGAGAATACTCATTTCGGCCACTTGTACCCGCGATCTCGTTCTTTCGGTCACTACCAACAGCTCGTGACCATAGGTGAGGGTAGGAATGTAGATTGACTGGTAAATTGAAAGCTTCGTTTTCTGGCTCAACTCCCTCTTCACCACGACAGACCAATACAGGGTTCAACGTAGAGACTGCACCGATCCGCCTGTCGATATCCCACTCCATCCTTCCAGCAGAACTATATCATCTGCAAAAAGTAGAGACTTGATCCTGTGGTCACCAAACCAGATCCCCTCGATGCCTGCGTTAGGCCTAGAAATTTTGTCCATAAAAGGTATGAACAGAATCGGTGACAAAGGGCAGCTCTGGCAAAGTCCAACTCTCAACAGAAACAGGTCCGACTTACAACCGGCGATGCCGACCAAGCCTTCACACAGGGACTGAACGGCCGATATAACGGGTTTCGTTACCCCATAATCCTGGAGCATCCCCCACGGGATTGCCCATGGGACACGGTCAAATGCCTTCTCCAGATCCGCAAAACACATGTAGACTGGTTTGGCAAATTCCCATGCCCCCTCAAGAACCCTGCTGACGGTATAGCGCTAGTCCACGGTTCCACGACCAGGACGAAAACCACACTGCTCCTCCTGAATCTGAGGTTCAACGACCTGGCAGATCCTCCTCTCCAGCACCGCTGAATAGACCTTACCAGGGTGGCTGAGGAGTGTGATCCCCCTATAGTTGGCGCACACCCTCTGATCCCCCTTTTAAAAAGGTGGATCACCACCCCAGTCCTCCAGTCCAGCAGCACTGTCTCCAACGTCCATGCAATGCTGCAGAGGCGTGTCAGTCAGGACAGCCCTACAGCATCCAAAGCCCTGAGGAACCCAGGGCGTACCTCATCCACCCCCAGGGCCCCGCTACTGAAGAGATTTTGACTACTTCAGCAACTTCAGCCCCTGTCAATTAATCACCACGTTGTGGTGAGCTGGCTCCGATAGTATGGGAGGATGTCGGTCAGACATGGAAGACCCAAACGTAACGTTACGGTCTGCCGGGAACGTCTAGCAGAGTCCCCTGTCAGAAGGAGTGTCCAGGACATGTGGCCGCAAGTCCGACGACACGACCTCAAGGTTGATTGAAGAACCGTGGCCTAAGGTGCGTTAGTGCCAAGTGCACATATGGACACCTTTATGTCTGAACATGGTGCTGAACTGTATTTAAAACATATTCTTTGAAATCAGGCTAATTTTTAATTTCCAGATCTTATCAAGTCAAACTGAAGGAGTGAATATTTTTTGGGCTTGGGTCTGATGCTTAAAACAAGAGTCTGTGTTGTTTTTTTAATATTAACCCAACTGCTACTGCCCACATAAGCATTTATTTAATTAGAGCAAAGGCCTTCTCCAGCTCCTTTGCACAAAAGCATTGGCAGACAGCTGTTAAATCTGCTGAAAGGCTTTGTAAAGCACTGATATTTTAAAAAACAGCTTTACATTATGCCAAGTTTGCAGCAACCAGTATGCATGCCACATTATTTTTTTTGGTTTAACATGCAGTTGATCTACCCCCTATAACCTGTCATTGCCTGAGGAGGTCATGCCATGCTTCTTCAATGTCAGGAAAATTTCAACAACGAAGGAGAAGATTCTCTAGTCCAGTATATCTCAACACCAAGATTCTGAATGGTGATGCTTGTCAGCGACCGTAAGATTCGGCTCATCACTTTAAAAGTGACGGTTGGAGAACTGCGTAGGACTTGCGGGTATTGAGGTCAGACCTCCTTCCACAAGCCTGTTTTCTTTCAATCAACCCACTTGTTTTTGTTTGGTTTTGTTGGATCCGTTTGTTTGCTTTGAGAAGGCTTTAAGTCAGGACCAGGCAAGACCCTAGTTATGCTGCCATCGGCTCTCTCTGCTGAGAGATATTCCATGATGAACTTCTCTCATTCCTCCCACTCCTCTTGTCCTATCTGCGCTTGTTCCCCTTCATCAGTGCATGATAGTAACCTCATATCTTCTCCCAAGTCCCTCGGCTCTCATTTTGCAAGTTTCCAGGGGGCGTGGTTTGATTTGTTGCAGCGATCCTGCCTTTCGCCCACCATTATTTTTTTTATGAATATTATTATTATTAATATAGTATCAAGTCAGCTAGAACCATGTAACTGATAGCGCCTAGTATAACAGTTATTATTAGTATGAGATCGTTTGTGCCTGTCCCTCCCAATCCTCATAACTCCCCATCTCTATCACACTGCTTTCCGTCTCTCGCTCTCTCTCTCTTTCTATTCCAAGTGGTTGAGGCAGAAGGCTGCCCACAACAAGCTTGGATCCATCCGAGGTTTCTGCACCGGTAAAAAGGCAATGTTTCCTGGCTACTGTCACCAAAGGCTTGCTCATGGGGGACTGTTAGGTTTCTGTAAATCATTGTAAGCGTGGTCCAGACCTGTGTCAACAGTAGAGTGTGTTGTGATTTGGTGCCATATAAATAAAATCTGATTGACTGACTGACTGACTGTTGTTGGCGTTTGGATAAGAACTCTGCATCCAGTCCAACTGTTTGTCATGTTTGATCCAGTATGGCTGACACTTGTGTACACTTGAATGTTGTGTAATAACGTGTAAATGTGCAATTTTGTGCACAATTAATTCATGAGATTTAGATATATGTAAAGGAATACACACTTATGTTAACACATAATAAAAATGTGAACAGAACTTTTAAGTGTTTTGAACTTATTTTACCCTTTTAAGTAAAAAAAAGTATAAAGTTGAAATTGAAAATTTTTGGAATAAGTCATGTGATTCGAATAAACTTTTTCAAGACTTCCATTTCAAGGATATCAGTGCCATATTTGAACAGAGTCAGTCACCAAAATATTCAACACATGCAGTAAGTGTGTGGAGCTCCATCACAGCTCATGTGGAGATTATCCTCTTACTTCAGAAGTAGAATTTAAGGACTTCAGTGCAATTAAAATACTGTGGTGAAAGTGGTATTTTTTTTGAAGAACACACATATGTTAACCACTCATTTCTCGAACAAACCATTCAAGAGCATTTCACTTCTTGGCTCATCATGAAAAAGGACTACAATTTCCTATAATGATTTCCCAAAGCCAATAGCACAAGTGCTGATTAGCACTTCAGAGTGTGGTTTTGTTGGTCATGGTGATTTTCCAGCTAAGGGTAGGCCATCACTGGCAAAAAAAAAAATATCGGAAAATGCATGTGTGGTCCTTTTGATAATGCGAACAGCTCACATAACCACCAGGCTGAATCCTAAAAAAATAGCCGAAAACACAGACATTATGTTCCCCTGCTCAAAATGAATGTGTAGGTTTCAGATCTTCATGTAAGAATGAGCGCAAAGATATTTGTTACTATTTGTATGTATGAGGAGGCGAGGAGGGTCAAAGTAAAAGGGACAACTTGTAAGATCAATCGCCTAATAAAAACCATGTCCCCACTTTTGTTATTTGTCATTAAGCAAATGTTAGTTTTCAGACCAGTGAAGCTGACCTAATCAATCTACTTAGAGAGGTGGCAGACTGAATGTGAGTAAGGGTGTCTGTGTTTGGGAAAAAAAGGAAATTGATAAGTAAGGTGTGTTTATATGAGGAGAAGGGAAAACTTAAGTGGTACCATGTTTGCAGGACAGATTTTAACTGTATCCCATGATCCCATGACCCGATGAACAATCGAGTGTCCCTTGAGTCAACTTCTTTGACTGAGTGATAGTTGGCGACACTGTTGATGATTATTCTAATCCTTTTTAGATTTATTTAAGTATCCATTGTCATACTTTAGTTGATTCATTTCAACGGCCTCTGTCGAGAAAACAAAAGTAAATCTCAAAACATATGAACCAGATTTGGCCCCGGCTGCCCAGATTGCATGATTTCGGAAGCATGGTAAAATATGAAGTTTATGTTCCCCGTACATTTCATCATACATTCAGAATTGGAATTGTAACTCTTTGAGATGTAGGCCACATTTGTGCGTTCATTATTCATTTGGCATGTTTAAATGACAAATGTTTTTTTTCTAGATCAACATGCTGCCACCACTAAATCCTCTTGAAGGGCAGTTAACACAGACAGCAAAACCCTTTCAATTAAGAAAAAAAAATCCTTCATAAGCCTCTATGCTGTGTATATACATGGAGCACCAACTAGGCAACGATGTGAAACAATGTAGTTTTTGTCTTTGCAGGTATGCTCAAAGCCAACACGACATGCATAAAAAAGAAGAAAGTTTTCAAAACAACAAGTGGTAGGCCCAGAATTCTTGCTCTTTATCAGATGAATAATTTATCCTATTTTCTATTTTTCCTACATTTGATTCATTTAAAATATCATCACAGTCGCATATTCCAGCCGGTTTACTCTAAATTGCATTCAAACGGGGATGCCTTGCGGTGGTTCTGCATCTCCGTTCTCAGTTAATTTTCAATTCTGGACAAAAGAGACTGGTTGACACTCCTCCAACAGACCTGTTAGAGCTATGGCTACAGTACATGAGCTTGTTGATCACCGACACCAGCTCTTTACTTGCAATGATATCACTATTAGCACAGCAGCTAGCAGGTTTCTGCACAACTCCGGCAACTCCCTCATCTGACCCCTGATATAACACTGATGATGTATGTTCCTCACGATGCTTGCGTCGGCAGTTCTCATGGTTTGTGTGGTTGTTGTGCCCGTTTTCCATTGTGTAGCCTATTAAGAATCCCTTAATTACAAACCCCTAAATCAGACACAGTTACAATTACAGCTGAACAGCGGACTGCAAGGTTCCCTCCAGGCGGCTATCGTGACTTAAAACCAAATTAATGTATTTTTTCCATAAACTTTTCAACTTCTTAGATTACTTTGAATTTCTTTTTCAATATCTGATGTTTATTCAGAAAAATACATTTAAAGGAAACCCTCAAGGATTGCCTTCAGTTTATAACACAAAAGCTCCTCTCATGTAGATCAGCTATTTCATTTACTTTCACTGAACTGACGCAGTCCTTAACTGGTACAATGACTTATGGAAGAAGTTCAGCAGCTTAAAGTGTATAAATGGACAGTCAGTTGTGCACAAGGATGCATGAATGACGGTGTCTCGAAAATTGGATTTCTCTTGCTTCAGCCGATTGTAGGAGTGAGACTAAAAACAATAGACAAATTGAGGGCAGTTTGGAGAGGGAGAGAGAGAAGTTATCAGCAGAGGTTCTGCCAGCGACGCGCTGAATCATGGCAAGGCTGTTTTTCTCCTGCTCGAATTTCACACCTCATTACTCGTTCATCGCTACATATGGCCTTAGCCACATAAAATGAGGGATGGCTTCGGGTGGTGAAGGCAGGGAAAGGATGACACGTACACAAACATGCCATTCACACCAGACAAGCTGTACCAGCAGCGCTGCAACGTCAAGATGAGGTCCTGGTCCAGGCGATGTGGGACGCATACGTGGCCGCTCAAGTGTGCCAGGGAGGGAAAGAGAGATTCAGCCAAGAAAGGTACACAACTCATGATAAACTCATCCATCTTAATTACTGTATTAACCTGCCCTGCAATGCACTGGCGTGACCACTCTTCCTAGATCCTGTTTTGCCATCAGCCACTTCACCCGCCTTCATGCACACTCACCCAGACTCGGGAGGCAATAGATTTCAAATAGATGTATCAGAAGACAAAAACAAATCACAAATTCAATTTTGATACATTGCCCTTCCATCTAATCTCCGAAGTGCAGAACAAAATCACTTTTTCGATGTAATTTTTGCCAGGCAGGAGAGGTTCCACGCCAACACTCCCGTTAGATTACGAGTAAATGTTTCCTGTGGCTTCAGCATTGTAAACTCATCACCTATTCCTGCTCAGTCCGTTTGTCCATGAGAAAAGCTGAGGGAAGCACTGGTTGGATTAGTTCACCAGCCATGGGGCTTAAGGCTTGGAAACACATACGCACACACACACACACACACACACTCGCACACACTCGCACACACTCACTCACACGCACACTCACACACACACACATACACGCGCGCAAGCACATGCAAGCGCGGATATGCAACATCCTGTAACTTCAACTTCCTCTCTGCTGCTCACAGTGATCAGCTCATCATGGAGCCCTCAAGGTGTTCTCATGGCTTTGCATTTTACTCAGCCTGCCAATTTTTAACGGCAAATTATACTTCATGTCCGCACATTTTAAGAAGTCCTTTGGACATCTATGATATTTCAATCTCTACACATTACCATTGTGAAAGGATGGCACGTACTCTCGCGAAACATACATTTAGAAAAAATGAAAATTAGGTTGTTGTTTTTTTTTCATTCTAGGACCGTGTGCGCGGACTGACTGTTTTGTTTCCCTAATGTGCTTTCACGGATTCATGCTGATAGTGGACTGTTGATGAAAGGTGGATGGCTTGCAGAGAGAACCTTCTGTTGTAAAGGCAGAAAAAAATGTCTTTTAAAGATAACATTTAAACGTATTGTAGCGTGTGGTGGGAAAACTGGTCCCATAGTCCCTTGCGGCTACCAGGACCTTTTGAAGTCTCTCATGGTTCTGGGTTTGAGAACTCCATCATGTGAATAGTTGTACAATGCTGTTTCTGTTGTGTTACACTAATCTGCACTGATAGTTGTTATAGGGTTAGGGTTACACCCGTAGTGTAACTGTTGGCGTCGGGAAATGAGCCCCTAGGGTTTTCTCCTTATCAGTTGTCAACTGTGGTTGATGTTTCTGGTGAAACACTCTACCTGGGTACTAAAGCTGACATGCTTTCCCCTGCTGTTGAGGAAGGGCAGCAGCACACCTCAACCCAGGTGATTGAAGCCTTGTGTGAATACTCTTCTGGTAGCAGTGTTTGTAGGCCCCATCTACAATCCCAAGTCTTGGGAGCATTGATCCTAAACAATTCCGGCGGGACCAAGACAACAGCCCAGCCTTCTCCCATTGATGGAGATGGGTGGAAGCCGTTCAGCGACCTGCATGGTCAAGGGTTGCGATGCTGGACACGGGGACTAAGGTCCTCTACTCGCAGTGGACTAACATTGTGACTCATGAGGGCCTCCTCCACAGCCGCTGGAAGACCACTGCAGGCAACTGGAATAATCTCCATCTCCTGGTACCGCAGATGCTACAATCCCATGTCCTTTGACTGGTTCATGGCACGGTGGGGGCAGGTCACAATGGGGCAACCAGGACCCTCAAACGGCTTTGAAGCTGGTTCTTCTGGCCAGGATGGTGTCAGGACATTGAGTTCTTAATCCACTGCCCCAACGCCTGCGGCAGTCGGAGAGGACAAAACTGGAGTCCGCACGCCCCCATGGAATGTGAGGTCACCAACATTCCGGGTTATAGGAAGGATTTAGGTCCCAGGACACAGGTGTGGGTTGACAGCCCGGAGAGGAAAAAGGGCCTCTTCCCCAAGCTAATGAGCGACTGGGTTGGGCCTCGTACCATCTTAGAGAAATTGTCAGATGTTGTGTATGGGGTAAGATTAGTCAAAAAAGGGTCACATGGTGGTCCTACACAGAGACTGGACACCGGCCACCAGAAGCCGCTCCCCCTTCCGAGCCTGTTTCGGGAGGCACCTAATCAACCTCGCAGACACTGTAGGATCCCAAACCCGCTTTAAGGATTTTGTCTGGGTACAGCTAACCTGCTAGGTGGGGGATATGTAGCGTGTGATGGGAACGCTGGTCGGCAGAAACCATTAATCCCTTGCGGCTACAAGGGCCTTTGGGAGTCTCTCGCGGTTCTGAGTTTGAGAACTCCGTCGTATGAATAGTTGTACAATGTTGTTGCTGTTGTGTGACACTAACCTGCCCCGTTTGTTGTCATAATGGGAGGTGCACCCTTCATGTAACTGTTGGTGAATAAAAATGTTGTAAAGAGCATTATCCTGTGAGTGATACATCCATGACTCAATTTTTCATTTAGCCAAACCCCAACTTGCCACAATACACAGGTACTGTGTACTGGTACTGTGTAGTTCATCGCACAAGGAGGGACCAGAACAAAATTCTGAACCCATGAATTAACTCTTCGCAGATGAACATGAAAAAGACACGGCAGCATGGTTGCGTAGTAGTAAGAACGCCCTCCTCACAGCAAGAGGGTCCCGTGTTCGACTTCATCCGGGCTTCCGTTCTGTGTTGATTCTGCATGTTCTCCCCGTGTCTGCATGGGTTACTTCTAGGTTCTCCAGTTTCCTTCCACAGTCCAAAAACATGCAATAGGGTCATTGGAGACCCTAATTTGTTCAGACATGTGAGTGAAGGAGTGAAGGGTTGTATGCCCTTCCCTGCGAGTGTATTTCGACAGGTCCAGGTATAAAGAATGAACACGTTTTGTTGGAATGAATGAACAAATATATTTTTATTATTATTTCTATTGTTTCTTTTATAATTCTATTTAGTTTATATGTAGATGTATATGTCTGTATTGTGTCTCTGAGTGTTGAGTAAGGCGCCTTAGATAAAGTGTGTTATTATTATTATCATACATATTTAAAAGTTTTTGACATATTTCAAACTAAATTTCACTTTTGCA
>CAAKHD010013763.1:0-25498 GCA_901007705.1 Fistularia tabacaria | reverse complement strand
GTCGGGAAATGAGCCCCTAGGGTTTTCTCCTTATCAGTTGTCAACTGTGGTTGATGTTTCTGGTGAAACACTCTACCGGGGTACTAAAGCTGACATGCTTTCCCCTGCTATTGAGGAAGGGCAGCAGCACACCTCTTACTCAACACTCTCTGAGTGTTGAGTAAGGCGCCTTAGATAAAGTGTGTTATTATTATTATCATACATATTTAAAAGTTTTTGACATATTTCAAACTAAATTTCAATTTTGCAAATATTTTTGTTAAGCAATAGACGCTGAGCAATTTTATTGAATATATGTTCATTCTTTATGGCATCATCACCTTATAGCATGAGATGTGTTTATTTTGTCATGTTTTCTCCATAAGGGAAAATATAATTTCTCCTGTCTGTCTGTTGTGTACCCTCTTCAGATCTCGTGCAACTTCTGTTTGAGCATCAGATTTACGAGCAAGAGGCGAGACGGTGAAATTAATCCTTTTTTTCCCTGGCACATCTCTATCTCTTGTGCTATCAATGACTCGAATGATGTGCTTGTGTGGCCAATTGATGTCATCAATAGGAAGAGCCAAAAAGAGAGGATGAGAATAAAGAAAGCATACTGAGACCACAAGGATAAATCAAAATCAAATCATTTATAAAGCACTTCTAAAACAGCAACAGCTGATCATGGCATGGAGCTAAATTTAATTTAAGATTTTAAACCTCCAAACAAGGAATTAAAGAAAAAAAATCAAAGAAAAGATATACAAACAGCCAAACATGAAGCAAACATGACACTCATCTGTAATGGTCAGGCTGGCACTTAGATAAGCAGCCTAGGGTAAATTAACACATCATATTGACAAATTGCACATGCTCAGGGTGGCTCAAATGTCTTGTATGTTTTCCAGCTGAGACTTGAAAGTGAAAGCAGACGGAACATGTGATCTCTTTCCTCTGATTTCAGATAAGAGTGAGGGAAAGATGATTAGAAGGACCCTGAAGGTATCAAACGGACGACAGAGCACTGTCATATAAAATGGGGGGACAGTAAAGCCTTCAATAAACCATTGATCCAAGGGGGGGAGAAAAACTTCCGATTTCCTTGCCTTCAAGTGGAAAACTAGATAATTTGACGCATTATACTTCTTATAGTTTGTCTTCAAGGCTTTTTCAAAGATTTCTTTTTTTACCCATAAAAGCCAACCATCATATTTGTGTCACTTTGTTTACGTCTAGTAAAGTGAGTTTCAGTCTTACCTGACAATTTACAGTACATTAAAGGATCTAACCTCCTGTCTCTACGCTCCTCCATTGAATACTACAGCAGAGAGTCATACATTTCTCAGTTTGACCAGGTGTTTGCGAAAAAATTATTTATTTGATTTAAAATCATACAGTTCTTGATTTTCTTTTTTCATTTAGCTAACTTTTACTATCCTCCACTTGGCAGCCTACTATTGCATATCTTCCTGGCTAACCAAAAATAACAAACAAACGGCACTTTTTAAATTTGATTCAATTTAATTTAATTTTAATTTAATTTTAATTTGCTTTTTCTAATTTATTATTTCAGATGGGATCAGATGTTGGTCTGTTGTCTTGGGCAAACATCACTGGTATGTAAGTGGTGGATAAACAATATAAATGCATCAGGCTGTGGTTTGTTAATTTATGAAGAAACAATCCAAGCAAGAAAGGAGAATTGGAAGAAATTAAGTCAAAACTTAGAATCCCAGCAAATTATCTCTGCAACTTATGAGTCAATGAAATTAGGAGGTTCTTCAGACAAAAAGAAAACACTCCATTCTGGAGGCTAATAGTGAAAGATCTTTGAAAGGTCTAAGAGTTTAACTTATTGTGTCACCTATTTGTAATTCTTTACCTCTTCTTAGCAGGAGTAACACCGAAAAGCTTTTCTTTTAAGCTTTTTATTTGCTGATAGAATTTTTGTTTCAAAACTGCTGAGCGGGCTCTTCTAATCACCAAGGTCGGGCATCCAATTATCCCACTGTAGAGACTAACGGTGAATTTAGAAATTATTCGATTTTTCTAAATGTCAAACTGTATTGAGGTGTACACAACTAGAAGGGTAGGCTATTTCTGGGATGCCACAAATTATCACAGTACCTGCTGATGGTGTCTTGGGCATATCGCAATGAAATATTGATGATGGAACATGTGTCTGTTTGATAAGAGCACTGACTAATGTTCCCCTCCAGCCGGCATTTTCAGATTAGGCGCTGCTCACCATGGTCGAATAGATCCCTACGTGCCGTCCTTTTTCTGAACTCGGTTGAAGCAAACGGCTTGTGGTACAGCAACATGTCTTCATAATTTCATAATAAATACAAAAGGTAAAAATGTAATAATAACAATAGGGACCAATGGGATTCAATTCATCATATCTGTCTATTTTTTTTCTTTTGTGCTTGGAGTTAATTCAAACCCAAACCGTATGAGTCATCCCTGTTTCCCTGACAAAAAAATAAAAAATAATTTAAAAAAAATAAGATTAGCACATGTGTCTTTGTGTCCCCTGCAATCACGATGATAAGAGATCGAGCGCCATGCCCGTGGGCGAGCGGTGCTCCACATCACTGGGTAAATTCCCAAATGAACAGATGTGCCCAGGAATCCTGCTTACTCCGCAAAACAGATAGCAAAGATAGCGTCTCGGAAAAAAGTAATAACGGAGTGTGTCAAACACATGTCTCCATTCAGAATCACTGTTGTGTGCTGGATTTGCTCGTCGCAGAGCACATTTTGTCTGTGGCAACATGTATTACCAAGTTTCAGGGGGCACATTAGTCATTTACACAGGGTAGTTGTGCCTTGGAGTGAAAATTGAATTTGCGTTTAATGGAACATGGAGAAGTCCAACATTGATACTGGATATATATCACTGACTCTGCAATGGTTTTTTACTTTGTGCAGGAACACATATGAGAGCGATACACACAAGTTACATGGGCACATAGACAACAGGAGTCTTTGCTTTCAATCATGCTTTTTGCACAAAGGTGGAAAAAAAAAGTGGGTTCATGGCGTTTTTCTAATGGCTCAGAACGAACTTTTACAGCCAATAGATTTTGATTGTGCGGCGAACTGAAAAACAAAAAATAAAAAAAGGTGCTTGAGCGTGAAAAATCCTTTGATCGCACCTTCAGAGTTGATCATAATTTGATGTGCAGAGTGAATCTATGGCTCACAATGTTGTTTTTGTTATAGTATTTTATTCACTGCACTGCGACGTTATCTTTTCTCAAGGCTTTGTAGGAGATTTAACACTTCATTCCGGCAGAAGATCGTAAGTGATATAATGCAAGAATAGTATATTCGGTAAAACAGCATTCTGTCATCTCTAAAAGCTGAATGCTGATTTGTCACTATTATTCACCTCTTGCCTTTCATACAAATTCTAAATATATTACAGTGAATAGTATACAGTATAATGAACAATTCTACATATATTTAGGTGTCATTTTGTTACTCTACTTGATATGATATTTAGATAAACTCTGTTGTTACTGTCGGGTCGAGGTACATGTGAATCAGTGATGACAGCACCATGGATGGTCTGCCTTTATGTTTGAGACAGACATAGCATATGTGTTGTTAGAGCAAGCATTTCGCTAGTCCAACCAATATGTTTGTTTTCTAACCATGCCAAGCTTTCTCTTTTTTATATGTTTACTTGTCTCTGCTCTGCTGTCCTTTAACTATGGGCCACTGGACGGGGCGATGCTGGGTCCCTCCTATAGGTTGAGGGAGAGCGCAGAGAATTGTGACTGATTACATTTCAAACACAGCAAAGTGAGAACGGTGCACTGACCAAGTCTCGCTGTGGGAATTCACAGCTCAGAGGAGTCAGGAAAGGATGGTTGGACTGGAAGAAGCTCTTGAAAAAGATAAATAAATTATTGTTCCTGCAAAAATCTGGTGAGTCCCCCACCCTGTTTTTGTTTTAATTAATTAACACAACGCTGTTGTACAATTATAAGTATGCGGTCGAAACAAAATGAGAGAGAATACATTCACCATTTGGGTGAAAGCAGCCGATGAGTATCTGCTATCTTTAGAATAAGACATTTCATTTTACGTGTGTGGAAAAAACAAGGCGAGTATTTTCCATCACCTAAATTGGCTGAGACAGATTCAGCTGATCCGCATCAAAGTATTGAATCTCACCATCAGTGTGTTATACCTCAGCCCTCTCCTCCTCATTCTCCATTCACCCGTTCAATCTGCTGTCAGTACACGAGTACAAACTCTATCTGCTTCTAATGATTGCTTTATTGACGAGGCGGGGGTCTATTCACTCACGCAGGCCTGCAACAAATACAGGCCATATGGGTGGGGGATTTGAGTCATATTTACTCTGAGATAAATCACAACAAAGTTACTCAAGCTTCCATTCTTTGGCCATCAATGGCAAAATGCAACATCTAAAACTATCATGAAACTTGGTACATCTTTTGCTACCAATAGATGAGCGCTGTCTTTGACTGTCTTTCATATTCTAAAATGTTTTCATCAAGTGGACAATTTCCACATGTTGTTTAAAGTTTGCCATTGTTATGAATAGCATATGGAATATTAATGTATATACTGCAGCTGTAACTTGGAAGTAAGTGGTCCAGATTAAAAGCCATTTCTCTCGAAAACTTTATCTGTGTGTGCACAAATTTCAGGATAAAATTGATGACTTGAAGTTTGTGATTTGTGATTTATTTATTTATTCAGTCAGTATCTTGAATCAGACATGTTTAACCACAATTAACTACAAAACACAAAACACCGACTGAAAGGGTTTTGGCTGAAGTGAAACACTTATTAAAGCCAAACCCCATTACAACTCAACTACAATTCAGAGCAGCAAGCACACGGCAACCCCAACAATCACCAAAACGAGAACATAATAATATTAAATATTCTATCATAATGACAGAGAGGAAAAAAAAGAAAAAATAGAAAAGAAAAAAACAAGAAACAAAGAAGAGGCTATTTACAGGAGATTTTATGTGTTATCTTGTTCTAGTTCTGTGTATCTGCTTATTACCTTATATTTGATATATTTTTTTAATGCTTTTACTGATTAAGATTTTTTGATCGTATCATCCAAACTGTTCCAAACATCTACTCCTCTAACTGAGACGCATCTGCCTTTGGTGTTTGTTCTGGCTTTACTTTTTTGATAAACATGAATTCCTCTTAGATCATAGCAAGTCTCTCTAGGTTTAAACCTTTCTTCAATACAGAGGGGGAGCGCATGGTTATGAACTTTATACATAGCAACAGCTTTATTAAGCTCCACTAAATCATTTAATTTTAGTATGTTTAATTTAATGAACAATCGGTTTGTTGGGGCATAATCATCTGCATAATAAATTATTCTGACTGCTTTTTTTTGCAGTATGAAAATGGGTTGGATCGTAGTTTTATAACTATTCCCCCATAATTCCACACAATAGTTCAAGTATGGAAGGATGAGGAAATCATATAATAAATGCAGTGATTTTTGATTCAAAACTACCTTAATTTTACACAATATGCCAATTATTTTTGACACTTTTGTTTTCACGTAATTTAAATGAATTTTTCAATTTAAGCTTTCATCAATGTACACTCCCAAAAATTTGGTATGACACCCTCTCAATTTCCATTTGGTTAATTTTTAATTTTGATAGATTATCAATTTTCCTGTTACCAAATATAACATATTTTGTTTTATCCACATTGATTGATAGTTTATTATGGTCAAACCATTTTTTTAGTATTTCTAGTTTTTTCTTGACTGTATCAATAAGCTCATCAATATTTTGTCCGGAACAGTAGAGGCTAGTGTCGTCGGCAAACAGAATACATTGCATGTTCTTAAGGACCTTACAGATGTCACTAATATACATAATAAAGAGTTTTGGCCCTAGGACAGAGCCCTGCGGGACTCCGTGAGTTATCAAATGCTTTTCTGATTTATCATTATTTATTTGTACATATTGCTGCCAACCGCTAAGATGGCTTTTTAGCTAGTCATAGGCGACTCCTCTAAATCCATATCTTTCCATTTTTGATAAAAGTAACTGATGGTTTATACTATAAAATGCCTTACTTCTGTCAAACTATCTGTTGCAGTTGTTATTTCCTCCACCAGTTCCATGACTGCCATAGAGGTCGATCTGTTTGCCCTGACACCAAACTGTCTGTCATTAATTATATTGTGCTTATCTATGAATTCATTCATCCTCAGGTTGAACAGTTTTTCGAGAATTTTTGAAAATTGAGAGAGTAGAGAGATTGGTCTATCATTCATGAATTTGTCTTTTGTCTCCGCTTTTAAAAATGTGTATTACTTTTGAGATTTTCATTGTTGTTGGAAAAATGCCTGTGAGGAAAGATTGATTACAGATGTGTGTGAGGGGTGTAGCAATACAGTCAATAATCTCCTTTACCAGCACCATATCCAAATCAAAACTGTCTGTGAACCTCTTATTCTTAAATGCACCCACAATATTAATGATTTCATTTTTATCTACACTTCTAATGAAAAATGAGTTGACATTATTTTGAATTTTGCCTACTTCCGTAATTTCTAATGATGAAGCACTTTCTTGGGCAAGAGTGAGCCCGACATTGACAAAGAATGTATTTAATCCATTTGCTATTTCTTTACTATCATCCATGATTAATCCATCTTTGACTACATTTTTTGGATAGGATTTTTGGATTTCTTTTTTATTTTGTTTTTAAGTATACCATTTAGAACTTTCCAGGTTCCTTGGATGTTATCTTTCTGTTCCTCTTGTAGTTTATTGTTATATGTTTTTTCACTTGTTCTAATTATGTTGGTCAATTTGTTTTTATATGTTTTACATCTTTCTTCCGCTTCTTTAGATCGTAATTGTAGAAATAATTTATAGAGGTAATTTTTCTTTTTGCAAGGATTAACTATGCCTTTTGTGATCCACTGTTTGTCTCGCTTATTTGATTCTTTGATCATTTGTTTCTTTAGTGGACAAAGATGTCATAAGCCTGGTCAAGATTAACAGTGACATAGACCTCATTCCAAGTTTGATTGGATAGATCAGCCCTTAGGGCAGCCATGGCTGCTGGGGTTCTATGTGTCGCAGTTTTGTATGTTGTTTGAGATGTACTTGCTATATCCTGCCTTATAAGTAGTTGATGGAAAATACTAAACACAGGAAGGTGATCACTAATATCATTTATGAGTAATCCAGCTGTGGTTTGTGTTTGAAAGCTGTTGATAAATATATTGTCAATTAAAGTTGCTGTTTCGGTTGTAAGTCTCGTAGGTTTGGTTATTAATGGAATTAGATTATTGCTATACATGGTTGTAATGAGCTTGTTTGTTTGCATGTTATTATGGGGATTCAAAAGATTTATATTAAAATCACCACAGACAACATGCATCTTTTTTACATTATTCAATAATTTAGCAATGGTTTGGTTGAATGTATCGATGCATGATCCTGGTGTTCGATACAGACAACTAACAACAATATTTTGGGGTTTAACCACTTCAATTTCAACTGCTATACATTCTAGAACTCCATCAGTTGTGATTGACTTACAATTCACAAGACTACATCTCAAATCCATGTCTACATACAAGGGCACCCCACTACCTTTTTTATTCATCCTATTGACAGTAAATAACTTGCATCCTTCCATTTCTATTTTACTGGCTTGATCTGTATCTAACCAGGTCTCTGACACCGCGACGATTTTAGCCAAGTTTATTAAGGTATTCTTTGATATTTTCATAATTTTTGTACAGACTCCTATTATTGAAATGTTGAAAAACACTAAATGCTCCTTCCATATTGACTTCATTAAATTCTTCATCAGAATAATACTTGCAGTACTTTATTATGTGATTGAAGAAGTGACTATCTGGATCTGTATTTTCACCAGACTCATGTGTTTTGTAATTCAAGGTATCAAATATATTTAAGTTCATGTCTTCGATTATCAATTCACTTTTATCATCAGTATATTCCTGCCCATTCAAATTCATCTCCAAAGACAATCAACACTCATCGTCTGCCATCTGCTTTGTGATTGACGTTATATGCAGTCAACATTTCCACACACGCACACACACGCATACACACATACACAGAGAGAAGGAAAGAAGAAAGAAGAAAAATAACGTGAGTATCATAACGTAACTAAAAGTATAGTCTCAATTCACACGCGTGAATATTCCTTCTGTCCTGTGTATAGCAAGTTGTTTCCATCAGCGAAACTGATCAAGGTCTTTGAGTTCTCTCCCCATTATTACTCTGGCTTGCTCCAGAGTAGATCCCTTTAACTGAATGAACACCTTGAACTTTAAACTTTAAACGTTGAACTTGAACACCAGTGTCAAAATGACAGTAGTTTGGGGGGAATCAGTTTCTTTACTGTGTCGATGCAAACAATACTGTCACATACCAGGAATGTTGCCATTGTTTGTTTTCACAGAGCCAACACAGAACAGAAACCTGATTCAACCCATAATCATTCCACTTTAGCTGAAAAAAAGCACTTTGATTTGTTTGTATTTCTCTAGATTGGCGATAATGATTCTGGGCGGGGACTAAGCCCTTGATTCGGGTGGCAGTTCCCTTGCAACATTCCACTGGATGTTATATGCATTATGAGAAAAGCATGTAATTTGTAATCTCTATTATACAGAATATTACATTTTCATTTCCTTTCTCCCTGTTATTAGTAGTTCAAGCACAGCAGCTCATTTCCACCGGAAGTGTTTTCCGCTGGAAATGAGCAGTAATATTTTGGGAGAGATTATACTGTATTGCAACTTGAAGGATCACGGTGCCAGAAGGATCATTCCAGATGTTATTATTGATGAACCTGATGCCGTGAGTAACAGCTCTTGGGAGTGGTGTTTAAACCTACTATTTGATCATGACCAGTCCTGCTCCAGTCACTGATCATTTAAGTGATGACAGTTTCCTCTGCTACTCCATCCATGCATAAAATCATTTCTAGCCTCCGAGATCAGAGGCTGCGGATGAAGCATGCAGCTCACTCCTGCTGCCTTTTGATGACAACAGGTGTTTAATCAACATTACGGCAAAAAAAAATCAGATGTTACACAAGTTGTTGTGGGGAGACTCATTCATCAGCCTAATATGATTATTGACCTCAGAACATAAGGTCACTGAGTCAAATTCATATGTAATATGAATTATACCATTACTGGATGGGTCTTTCAGTCAGGAACCGAGTTTGGAATTAAGAGGTGGTGTGTGATGGGTTCAAGGTCAAAAGTATTTTGTTGACATCTTGCAGAGCTTAGAGGACATTGGCAGATGCAAATCACAGGCAGTTTTTTTTTTTTTTTCACTTCTCAAGCAAGTCATGTGTGACGAGTCAAATAAAGTCACTGTTCACACAAGACAATACCACCAAATATCTGTTACATTCCTAATATGTCCTGTCATTAAATATATCTAATCAATACATGATGACTACAAGCCAAACAGAACTTAAACTTAATCGCCCAATTGAAAAATACAACGATAAACTATTGAGACACACCAGAAAGAAGACTCCATTCAAAGATATCATGAACACTTCCTTCGCATCTTCCCAGAGCATGGTATCAAGGCCATTCTAGTTGCTCATTGAGCAAAAACTAAATGGTTTGGAACATTGCAAATACAGAGGCACACCACAGTGGCAAACAACTAAAATGGAAAAGCGTGGACTTGGCAATCAGGCACTGCAAAGCCAGTCAGATTTGGTGCTCCAGATGACTCCTCGCAAGTAAAACCATTTTGAACCATTCTCCTGTCTCTGGTCTCTTATCTCACAAACAGGATTTTTTCTTGTAACATCTTGGTCCTTGAAGCCGGATCCCAACAATCTCTATGCACGATCCATGAAAAACATAGGGGCCAGACGTCCCCATTCTGATAAAAGTCCTTAAGCTGAATTGTTGTGAGAGAAATTGACCAAGGACAGGAGAATCGACACAAAGGGGATAGGAGAGAACAATATATATGGTGTATGAATGAATGTATTACTTAAGAAAAACACATGATGCGTTGGCGGTTACATTTAAAAGTGCCAATATATAATCGATACCGATATATATATACAGATACATCAACTGTGTTCTGAGACCACAGCAGTACAGAGCTTAGTGCAGCTGCGCAGCTGCAACATGTCTGTCTTCAATTTGTTCAACTGTGGTCTTTCCCCAGCAAGTATCTGTAGCTCCTGAAGTTTCTCTGCCCTTCTCAAAGTTCAAATACTCTGTCTCCAAAGTCTGTGCTCAGTAAATTGAGCAGGTTCGTGAAATGTTGTGTCTTGCTGGCTTTGTCCTCGTAGGACCCTATTGTGGCAAATTCAATGGGTTTTGTGCAATTGTGTCTCTTTGTATCCTTAGCGCATGTTTGAACATAGAACATCTGGTTGGCAGTGGTTGTCTTTTTCCAGCAAGTCAGCCCGATAGATATGGGTGAATTTCATCCATGAGAGGTTTTGAATCCTCCTGGTTTTGAGCAAATATCCCGAGAAGTTTTTCTCGTGTGTCTTTATCTTCATCATTGAAGTCGAACTTAGCTGCAAATACCATCTCCAGTGGCATACCCAGAGAGGAAACTGGTATGAGCATCTGTGTATTGACAATAGCATGGCAGCAAGGTAGAGGCAACATAATGGGGAAAGACTGTCTCTTTATGGGAACACAGTTGTTGTTAAAAAGTTGGCTGCATAGGTTGATTTCACACGAATGTTCAGCCTAGTTCGGCCAGTAATGGGCTAGTCAGTCACTATTTATCATATTTGGAACCGGACCAATCTAGAACTTTCCGGACATTTGACCCCTTGATATTGTTCCAGGAGTTATGTAAAGTCAGATATTTATTTATATGGTGCCAAATGACAACAGAGTTCTCCTGTGACACTTTCCATGTCGAGCAGGTCTGGACCAAACTCTTTAAAATGATCCACAAAAACCAAACATTCCCCAATGAGCAAGCAACACCAGGAAACACTGCCCTTTAATGGGCAGAAATGTTTGACAGATCCATGTTCAATGCGGGCGGCCTTCTGTCTCAATCGGTTGTGGTAGAAAGAGCGAAAATGATGAGGAGGGACAGAGAGATAGAAAGCAAGAGTGTGATAGCAACGGGGGCTGGGACATGTTTACGGCCATTCTATAAAAGGCCCAGTGTTTGGACATAAGTACCGGGACAAGCCTGTGTAGAGCCCATACAAGGTCCACATAGCTGCGTCCCCTCTCCAATCCACTCTGATAGGGCCTAGTGAAGGTCTTCGATTTGTCCCTTACGCAGAAATGCACGGCAGAGGGACAGGATTATTCGGACTTATCTCAATTAATGAACTAATTAATTGAGATAAGTCCGGACAGACCGGAAAGACTTGTATTCAGGGTCAAGTTATTTCAGATACTCGAATGAGCCATATTTCTGCAAAACGTGTTATATTCTAATTCCGTTCACTTCCTTCACAAATCCAACCAAAGTGAAGAATCGAGTAATTGAAACAAAGTCAAGTCTTTTATTAATGTAAATCTCATAATGTTAAGAGTCTGAAAAGCAAGCAGCACTGATTCATTTCACTTATGTCAAAGCATAAACAGACCTGCTGCCACTGCCCGCTATTCCTTTTCTCAAATCTCAACACAAAGACTTTTGCTCGGTACTCATGAATCAAAAGACAAAGAAAATTACACAGGATACTCGAGGAGTTGAGATGGAATCAGAGGGTAAATAAGAGCTGTCATTGTGGTCATTTCACTCAAGCTTCAAGTTTTTCTGGGTGTCATACTTGAAAGCCTTTTTGGATTTTATATGATGAACTGTTCCTCAGAGAAATCCGTCACTATCTCTTTGATTCCGCTGAGATGTTACTGTTCGAGCCACCTTCTGCACGATGTGTCTCTTTTTTGACATCTTTATTTTTGCGATCCCCTGAGATCATTTCCGAGCTTGGACAATTTCTCACGAGGATTTCTTTTTATATATATACAGTTTCGGTGTGAGCCGGCCATGATTATCATATCTAAGAATACTTCATGACAGCTAGCTTCATCTCAAGGTGGCCCTGACAAGATTAACACTCCACGCGGTGCCAGTTGAATTGAACCAAAAACAAGATATAGCTACCAATGCTTCACTCGAATAATGCTTAAATGCTCTGTCTCCTTAAAAGCACAACAGTATCTTGACAGATGCCTGTATTCACATTTTGAGAAACATTAGGCCCTCTTGGCTTACACACACTCCAAACAGTGAGTGGCAGCAGGGAAGACAACATTCTTTAAATTGTTTGGATGTAACTTTTGAAAGAAAAAACTTATATTTTAAAGATAATTTAAGTCTGCAACATGCAAAGTTGCCCCAAGCACACAGAGTATAAAACATTACTGGTTACAAAAAAAAATGTTGATAACAATGACACTACTGTTACTGTAAATGTTAATCATTTGTTCATGAATGTATCCTGAGATGTGCACCAGGCTTTTTACAATTGCGCTGAGCAAACTGTGTTTGATTTATAAAGTTTGAATAATAATGAAAACTGAGATGAAGCTCAAACAAAAACAATTCCTGACTATTTGATCCCTGCATTTCTAAAAAGCACAAAGATCAGACATCAATCATCTGGAGTGAAATAAAGTGAGGGAAAAATAAACATGTCTCTTCCTAGTTGCTCCCCCGTATGGAGAAAAATGCAAACTGAGGGGACCCGTGAATGAACTGCAGGTGGGAGATGAACTGCATTGCAGTTCATTAAAATGCATTTTGCAGTGCTACTCCAGTGGCAAAGGTCAAAATGCAGATAGAATGAACTAAATACTTAGTCAAAGATCAAGGGATGCCACTGAAGATATTTATGCCTTCATTATGTATTCAGCCATAGCTTGAGGTCTGAGTTACCTAAAAAAAAAGCTGAACATAATCATTCTGTAATGTCTCTGTGTACCTTTTTCCTGCATATGACATGCTGCAATCATCTTCAGGCTAGTTAATGTCCCTTCCAGCTGAGACATGATGCCAAGACTGCATATTGTCTGCAGAGATCTGAGGAAAAGCTACACCAGTGTGTGTGTGTGTGTGTGTGTGTGTGTGTGTGTGTGTGTGTGTGTGTGTGTGTGTGTGTGTGTGTGTGTGATGCACGTGTCCTCCGCTGCAGACCTCAGAGGAGAGAAAGGATGGAGTTGCTGACTAGTTTTGCAGCAGCCTCTGTAAATACCATTTCATTCCCTTCATCCACCCTCCACCTCCTCTTTGTCTCATTTCATATGAGTGTGACGCTTCGAGAGGGGAACACCGATTAGGAGTGTATGCGCTGTATCAAACATCTGAATGCATGTGATTATGTCTGGAACGCAGTCTGAGAGGACGCAGTTGTGAAATAAATGTTTTTGTCTGCTAGGTGTGCATGTGTGCATGCGTGTGCGTGTGTGCTAGCGTGCAGTGTGCTTTTCCTTGTGGCATTTCGCTTGAGCAAATAAAGCCTCCATACATGTTGTTTTGCTGCGTGGGTATATTTGGAATTTTGTAAAAGCAAGGGGATAACATATTTCTCTCAAAAGCTGCCTTACCTCTCTCTCGTCGCGGTCCCATTTTAATGCCCGGTGCCAGCGAAGCAAACATATCCTCTTTGTACCGTATGTCTTTGTGTAGTAACCCTAACTCTTTGCTTGCACATTACTTGTTAATTTCAATGCTCTGCATCAGACTCGTTTGTCCAAATTCAATAAATAACTGAACCCACGGTTTTAGGCTATAAATGTCTGGCTGACTTCAACCGCTGAAATTAAATTTAACAAAATGCATCATAAAATGGTGAAGAAAAGTGAGCCATCAACTGCTAAGAGAACAGCTTTTTACTGCCTCTTGGCAGATTTCACAAGGTCTATGGGCAGTACTGGAACAAACACCGTTTCTTTCCAAATCATTCACTCTCAAATTGGGTTTTGATAAAGAACCCCCCGCTTCAAGTCCTCCGATGGGGGGGCTTTTAAACACCTGATGCAGTGATGAAAAAACGCAGTACAGATAAGATTACTTCTACCGAAGCCGACCTCAGCAAGCTTGTGCTTCTCATGTCATGTTGTAAATCAGTTGGGGGAGCATGTGATCAGAGGGTTCATGTATCCTTCATGTGCATGTTGAAGGGCGAAGTATTTCAGATAATGATTCCATTAATACAGGTACACACCTTCTGGCACCCCGAGACCTCCCAGAGATTCTTAATGGCCCACTGCCACCTCATGGAGGAACCATGTTGTCCCCATGTTAATCCATCAGAACTGGTTACTCACAAGTACACAAGCAGACTTATAGAAACAAGTAGTTAAGCTCCTTTGTCGTTGTTCTGGTGCTGAAGACTTTTCACCCGATGAAAGCAGCATATTTGATCAAGCATCCAACTGATTGTGCGCTGACATGCAGTTTAGTTATGTAATCGTTTTGATGTTAAAATGCATGTGATTGAAAAGACCAACATCTGTGATGAAATCTGTGGATTTTCGTGCAGGTCCCTCGAAATTGTGTTTGTCTGCATTGAATGTTCGGAAAAGTAAACTTGATTCAGTTTGCTTTTCTGTTTTTGTAAGGGGGGTGCACTAAGAAACAATCATCACCCAAAGCAGTGAATCAATCAAAATTCATAATCTCATCCAAGGATGTTTTCTTTTCACCCAAATAAGTTGGATTTATTGTTCGTCAACACAAGCTTCACTTTTAATTGAACTTAGTGGCAGAGAGCAACATGGGACCAATTCAGGACTACCCATATTTTAAAGACAAAGTGATTGACTTAAGATATGTTGAATTTTTCTTGAAACATACATATTGTTTTCAGATTCACGCTGGTTTTGGTCTGTGCATAATGACCCTGCATTGAAAGTAATCCACTCATTTCCACAACTGCGAGACTGTTCAAGATGTTTAATAGTGGGGAGTGAGATTAATTTTGAAATCTGCTAAGTTGCTGGATATGCATCCCGGACATTTTAGAAAGTGGTTTGTGTGTGCGCTTGTTTATCACAACTAACTAAAGCTTCTTGATTGTTGCTTCTAATGTCCATAAAACAATTTGGCTAGAAATGGATACATCTTAAGGGATGATGAGGCACTCCGCTACCCTTCAGTGCATAAATAAGAAGGAGAGAGGGAAGGACTCGACTTATCTATAAAAACCATGACTTTTGTTTTTGTTTAGGTTTCTTCGGAGAAGAGGAATGAATTGTACCAGGTTGGCTGAACACCAAAAGAAAAGAAGGGCCTGGACTCTCGTGTGAGTACATGAAGACTAATGAGGTATCAGAGGTATCCTGGTTGTGCACTGGCCGTTAAGATTCCCTCTGCAGACTGTGCTGTACCCACGGTTTGAAAGATATGAAATGTACATAAGTATGGTATGTTTCATGTCAACTATAAGTACAACGTAAACAATGCCACCATCCCCCGCCCTGTTGTTTGATGTGCTTTATCGGATTGGCCCAGCTGCTGCATTGCTGAGGGGCAGACTTTGTTCCGAGGGAATGACAGCATGCACTTATCACAAGTCTCTGCAAATTAGCATGCTAGCGTGCATGGAGCTTCCAGTGTTTGCTCCAGGGGCACCTGAGTTGTTATTTTGCATTGAGTGAAGGCATTATCATTGGCCTGACTTGCCGCTCTGACACAGGTTGGGGCTAATCATCCCCTGCAGGGGAATCAATAACCAGGACAATTCACAAGGAAGGTGCCGGGAGAGAAGAAAGCAAAAAGAAAGGAGGAAGAGGAAATAGGATTTAGCACCAAGGTGTTATTAATTTCACAAACTGATGGTTTTCAACCAGTTACTGCAAATTGCATAATTACAATAAAAAAAACAACCCTCATCTAAATAGCACATATCAAAAGAAAATAAGCAAATCATTCACAAAGAACACATAAAAAGGCATAAAAACACTTAAAGCATACAAGGACTGATAGAGCATCATAAAAAATTCAAAATGCTAGAACCCATAAAACAGAATATATAGTGTGTTCATGAGCAACTGGTAAGTGGGTGAGTGATGGTTTTCTGAGGTGGGAGAAAACCGGGCACATAATTTGTATCCCTTCTGTGTTTTCTGTTAAAGAACATTGAAAGACAAAAGAAAGGTATCATTCATTCAGTTTTTTGGGTCTTTTTCCCCTTTACCATTCTATAATTCATCACATATTTTGAATCAAATATGAGCTAAACTCCTTACTAATCTATACCTTTCTTTCACATCTATTTGGATCATTGTCTTTGGTTGGATTGTTATCATTTGGAATGAAGAAGACAAGTGAGCTGCCAGCTAACCTTTGACCCCATCTGATGGCTGCCACTAACACCTCAAACACAACTGTCACCAGCCAACAACCATGCTGTAAAACAACTAGCATTGCTACGCTTTTTATACACATTACGCCCAGTGCTGCACCAGCCCGCCAACAAAATGGAAGCTCAGAAGTTCAAAAACAATTCCACAAAGAAAATTTCATGATAGAACTGCTCATCAATTTTTCCCCATTGCAGAAGGGCAGCACGCAGTCATGTGCGGGTATAGCAGTGTGTCAATTTGCAGTTAATAAATCAATCAGTTGATGGGTAAAATCATGTGTAGTCATGCGCGGTTATAGTTATAAACAAGTAATTACAGAATGACAGAATTCACCACTATGACCTTTAAAGTGAAAAACAAGCAAAAACAATATTTCAGATACGAGAGAGGAAAAAGGGCACCGAAACTCCTCGACTCTGCTTCTTCACCGATGTCTTTTCTCCCACTGATGCGAGATGTACATTTGCACTGACAAGAGAAAAGAAAAACATGACAACCCATAGATCACAGATATTAAGAACGAAAATTCCCTGTGGAAAAAGTACAAGAAAGCTCTGTATGAGTCATTGGTAATAGTTTATATCCTTATGTTTTTTTTTTGGTTGTTTTTTTGTTTGTAATTTCGCAGTTGTATCCATATTAAATATGTAGTTTTCACACCATCCAACATATCTGCTGGGACCGATGTCAAGAAAAGGCCAATAGTTGTCAATCAAACTGGATGGATGCTCCATCCTTATGTCCCCTTGACCACCGAGCATGTCAACCACCTGAAAAAATGGGGGTTGCACGGAACTGCTCGTGTTTACACACCTGTGCTGTCAGGGAGGCGGCGAGGTCGAACGTTCTCGGCAAAAAACGTGGCGCCTCTACAACTCGGCGAGCGGGAGATTGAGCGCGGGATTGCCTCCTCTCCCTGCACAGGTGCGCTGCATTAGTGACTAATTAGCAGTCATTAACGGCCTCCGTGTGCGATCCCATTTGACCCCCAACCAACACACACACACACACACACACACACACACCCAACCACCCACCCACCCACCAGTGCATCGCTTCAATCAGCCTATACTGTAGTTTAGATTACATTTATCACTTCTACTTACAATGTAAGAATGTTCAATACATTTAGCAATGAGTGATTTCCCAGAACTGCTGCTGCCAGCTCACACAGGACCTTCACCCCCAAACAGGGCTGTCACCTCAGCACAAACAAGCATTTACACTCACCAGGCTTCTGAACCCATCTGATTTAGATTTTTGGTCAGTTGCTGGAGCCTTCATGGTGTACAGGAAGCATCACGCTGACACCCGCTGACACCACTGGCTTATCTCACTGGCTCAAGTCTTAATGTCTGAATTGCAGTGTCATTAAGAGGGTGTGTTTTGTATATTATTGTGCGAAAGTTTAATCCACAGTCCCCTTTTGAAGACTATTTGTTCATTCATTCATTCATCCTTTTATTCACATGTGAGATAGACATACAACCATTCACTCTCTCATTGACATGTCATATAGACACATACAATCATTCACTCTTTCATTCACATGTCATGTAAACCGTTCATCCTCACATTGACATCTTTGGGAAATTTTCCGGTTTCCAGCGAACCCACTGCATGTTTTTGGACTGGCCCCTCTGTCTGAATCGAACCAGGAACCTCCTTGCCCTGGGGCGGAAGCACTGATTGTATCTTCTCAGTTTAAAATTCATTTTGAAAATGTGAGAAAAATAAACGGAAGGATATATCTAAAATTTAAACAGCTGTTTCTGGGAATGAACTGCTGATTGCCAGCAGTTCACTTTACGAAATGTTAACATTTTGAAATGGAGACTTTTACTTGAATGTGATTTAAGCTTCATATTGTGTCTAATTCATAATAACTTTGCCTTTCGCTTTTACTCCTCAACAACCTATTAGATCCCAAACCTTTTCCAAAACAACAGACTCAATTGGCATGTTATCAATAAGCAAATTTTCTGTCTTACCTTTTTTTTAACTTTTAATGAAAACTTGTAAAACTATCTATCAGTGGCTTTGTGGGTCTTTATCATTAGTGAATTATTGGGCCAGAATTAAAACGCAATGGGCGGGCTGAAGGAGGAACAGCCACATGCCAAAAAAACACTGCGACACAGACAATTCGCTCCCTCTCTGTCTAACTGCACTTGGGCAGAGTGCCTGAACTAAAGCAAATTAATTAGGCAAACAAAGTGCATACCAGGGGAGAATTAGACCTCGGTTTCTGTGCAACATTCATCATCGACGCCTTTGTCTGTCTGCTCCGGGTATGGCCCTGTTGTTTGATGTTACAAGCAACAGCCTCACCTCAGGGGAACCCGGAAACAGTTCACCTACGCGGCGGCTAGGCTTTGCTTGGCATCATCAGTGTTTCCCCTCACATCTAAACACGCAAAAACATTTGTCCTGTCGGTCTCACTGGCGGGCCCTTGGAATCTGGCACCCTACACCTTTTCCCAACCCTGAAAAAAAAATAACACTAGGACAAAAACGGCTTGCCATTTTGCTTTTGTCTCACATGCGTCGGCTGCATTCTCCGCATGGATAATAGGAACGCTGTATTATCGGCGTGGGTAATGGATAGCTTAACACGGAAATAATGGAAGCAACACCATGAGATTGTTTCATTTCTCAAGAAATAATTGACTGCATTGAAAAGCACCCGGTGTCAGGCAGACGAAAAAATTAGATAAACTAAAAATGGCAAAGCTGTATCGATTGTACATGCACATATATATCTTAATAATGGCGTCTATAATTAAAATCTCCATATTAATGATGAGCCTTGCCTTATTGTACATGTATGTAAACTAGCTTCTGTGGTTTTGTTGGCGTAATAGAGACTGGAATCATTTTAATGACCTGCTGTTTATTCTGATAAACACGCTGGGAAACATAGCACAAAAAAAAGGGAAAACAATGAGGACAGAGATTATCATGAAGACAGATTGTTTTGACTCTTCGTAGAAGAACGGAGCTGCTGTTGTGGCAATAGAAATTATTTGGACTTGTATCTGTGCCCCAAAATACATTTGACAATTGGATTTTAAATGGTAAATGGTCCCCAATTATATAGCACTTTAATCACCTTGCAGTTCCAAAGCACTTTTCGCTTGATCACATCCACCCAGTCATATCGATGAGCTGCCATGCAACTCGGAGTTCAGTGTCTTGCCAAAGGATACTTCGACATGCAGAGGATTGCAGGAATTGAACCGCCATCCTTTCTGATTGGGGGGAACGCATGCTCACTCTACCAACAGAGCTCCAGTTTTTTTGTTTTTTTTTTACAAGTCTCTAAACACAGTGTAAGTGTTTAGTACAGCACAGGCCAGTGTCCCCTTGAGCCAGACTCAGGGGGTCACAGGCCAGTGTCTCCCTGAGCTGGTCCCAAGCCCGGATAAATAAAGAGGGTTGCGTCAGGAAGGGCATTCGGCGTAAAACTTTTGCCAAAACCAAATATGCAAATCGAACCTAAAAATTTCATACTGGATCGGTCGAGGCCGGGGTTAACAACGACCTCCATTTGTGCCGATAACCTACAGGGTACCAATGTAAATTGGGCTACTGTGGATCGAAGAAGGAGAGGAGGAAGGCGTGTTCGGAAGCAGAGAGAGAAGAGGAAAGGCAAGAAGTCTGGGACTGAGAGTAGGGACTTTGAATGTTGGGACGATGACAGGAAAAGGTAGAGAGTCGGTTGAAATGATGCAGAGAAGGAAGGTGGATGTACTGTGTGTCCAGGAGACCAGATGGAAAGGTAGTAAGGCTAGAAGCCTGGGAACAGGTTTTAAGTTGTACTATCATACTATCAATAGGAATTATCTTGAAAGAGGAGTTTGATATGAATGTTCTGGAGGTGAAAAGAATGTCAGATAGACTTATGAGTCTGAAACTGTGGAGCATAGCCACTAATGTTGTTAGTGGTTATGCCCCACAGGTAGGATGTGAGTTAGAGGAGAAGGAGAGGTTCTGGAATGAGTTAGATGAATTGATGCAGAATATCCCCAGAAATGAGAGAGTGGTAATTGGGGCTGACATCAATAGGCATGTTGGTGCAGGCAATAGAGGTGATGAGGAAGTGATGGGCAGGTTTGGTATCCAGGATAGGAACGTAGAGGGACAGATGGTGGTAGACTTTGCAAAAAGTATGGAAATGGCTGTAGTAAATACTTATTTCCAGAAACGACAGGAACATAGGGGAACATTACTTATAAGAGCGGCGGTAGGTTCTCCCAGTCACATCGTTTCCTGTTACTCTCTGTTAGGAAGACAGCACCCGCCAGTAAAAGCAGGAGTACTGTTGGGCGGGACTCTTCAACTCAGTCCTCCTCGTTAAACTGTACCTATAACTATTTTGTTAGGGCACCTGGCCTCCAAGCGCTTGTGGATTTGGAGGCTGAACAGAATCTTACCGACCCCAGCATGGCCCGCTGTCTCAACCTACTCCCTCTACCGTTGCCCACTGCACTTTCTGTCTCTTGCCTGGATGTGAGGATTCTGACTGTCATTACTAACAAAACCAGCCCAGTCACTCCAATCACTTCAGGTAACCATTGGGAGGCTATTAAGTTCCTCCTTTTCCCTGTTGCAAGTTGTGTTAGGGTTTCCATTGGTGGCTCTACACAACCCCCATGTCCATTGGGCTACTGGTCGACTTGAAAGCTGGAGCTCATTTTGCCTGTCTAACTGCCTAAAATCTGCCCTACAATCTTCCAACCAGACCTCTCTTAAGACTCCAGAACTGACCATTGACTTAACCGCTGTTCGACCAGAATACCACGACTTGCACATAGACTTCAGTAAGGACAAAGCTCTGTCCTTGCCGCCACACAGGCCCTATGACAGCGCTATAGACCTCCCTCATGGAGCTCTGCTGCCTGGAATTAGGCTGCATAAACTGTCTAGACCAGAGCGTGAGTCCCTGGAGATGTACATCCATGATTCTGTGGCTGCTGGACTAATCAGACCCTCCTCCTCTCCTGTTGGGGATGGATTTTTTTTGTCCAGAAAAAAGACTAGGCCCTACACCCCTGTATTGACTACCATGGGTTGAATCAAATCACTGTTAATAACAGAGATCCCCTACCACTCATCTCCTCAGCTTTCCAGTCTATACAGGGGTCTACTATTTTTCCAAAGTTGGATCTCCGAAATGCCTACCATCTTGTTTGGATCTGCCAGGGAGATGACTGCAATTCCCCAGCCATGTTTCAAGCTTTGATTAGCGATGTTCTCCGTGACTTTCTGAATGCAATTGTTTACTTGGATGATATTCTTATCTTCCAGAGCTGACCACCAGAAACATATCTTCTTGGTTTTCCAGCGACTCTTGGAGAATGTCAAGACCGAGAAGTGTGAACTTCACAAGCCGTCAGTCACTTTTCTCTGCTTCATCCTAGAGAGTGGATAGATTCGTACGGATCCTGAAAAGTTGAAAGCAGTCTTGCATTGGCTAACCCCGCAAACAGCTCCAGAGATTCTTGGGTTTTACCAAATTTTACCACTGATTCATAAAAAATTAAAGTCTGGCGGCTACCCCACTGACCGCTCTCATCTCCACCAAGACCACTCTCTCATGGTCTCCTGAAGCCAACTCCACCTTCCTGGACCTGAAGAAGTTCTCCAAAGCACCCATCCTTATCAGGCCCGATCCCCATATACAATTTGTTCTTGAGATTGATGCCTCTGAAACGGGGGCCAGTGTGGTCCGATCACAACCTCTGATGGAAAATTTCACCCTTAGGCCTTTTTCTCTCGCAGGTTATCCCCAACCGAAAAGAATTACGATGTGGGGGATTGGGAACTCCTAGCTATCAAACTTGCTTTGGAGGTGTGGCAGCATTGGTTGGAGGGAGCCGAACAGCCTGTGCTAGTGCGAACAGATCAGAAGAATCTAGCTTACCTCCAGTCAGCTAAACGTCTCAACTTGTGTCATTCCCGTTGGTCTCTTTTCTTTTCCAGATTCAACCTCTCCATCTTGTATCACCTGGTACCTAAAACACTAAACCAGATGCCCTTTCCCACTGGTTCGTGGCGGATGACACCAATGAGGAACCAGCTTCCATCTTGGTATGAGCCGAACTGTTGCCCTTATAAACCGCCGCCTCTGGTGGCCGCCCATCCACAAGGACGTTAAAGGCTGCATCCTTGCCTGCCCTGTTTGCACCCGCAACAAGTCCTCCCATCGACCAACCGCCTGACTCCATCAACCCTTAACCATTCCGAAGAGACCCTGGTCTAATATTGCAATCGATTTCATCACTGGACATCCCCCTCTAAAGGTATGACCACCATTCTCATCGTCATAGACCATTTCTCTAAAGCTTGTCACCACCAAAATATCTTCTGAATGTAGCCAGTTCCTTTTCTGGGTCGATGCTCAAAATTCACACGTCTCCGCTGCCACTGGAATGTCACCCTTCGAAATCTCCCTGGGCCACTGACCACCACTCTTCCCCGCAGATGAGATAGACATTGTGGTTACTTCAGTCCTCCATCATATCTGTTGCTAGGGACGCATATGGTCTGACGCCCTGGCCGTGCTGCAGTGCACCTCTGAGCAGAGATCCAGAGTGCATATGTGGTCTGTGGCAAGTTTCGTTTTGTTTCCCAAGGTGTTTTCCTTTGTTAGGCATTCCCTCACTGCTGTGATTGCATCCATTGTGGGGTTTACAGGTGAACAGTGAGGTCACATGAAACGGCACCATGGTTTCATCCATCTTGACCTTGCTGGCAAAGGCCTGTGAATTTTGGATATTGTGTGTGAGCAACAAGAGATGCCAAAATCCTTGCCACATGTTTGTCGATGTTGTGGGTCATTTATTAAAAGCAGCCAAAATAATTTGGAAAATAGAGGAACAGCTGTGTATGTGCTTAAATGTGTTGAACAAAAAACAGCAACATTCCGCACCTTGAGCGTCTTGCTTCTCTTCTAATTGCCTCTCAGGATTTGAGTGCTCAGGCTGCTTAAGGTTCGCCCCTGATTGCATTTTCATTGAGAAGAATTGGACGTACAGAGCTCTGGGGGAGAATCAACTCAAATTTAGTGTCCTGCCATTTCCAATGTGAAAAGTGCTGTTTGACTTAACTCTCTCATCTTAACCTAATTGAGATTTATGTCGTGAGCCGGTGGATGATTGATTGTAAAGGCTATAAGACTGGTATCACTCACTGGGGCGGCACGCACTGTAGATGTCACACAGATTCAGACAAATACCAGAGCGCGCAGAGATTTAATTTGGTAGAATGGTGTACAGAATAATACAGGGAAATAACATTACTGAGTAGGCATCTTATCATGTTCCTTTGTACATTCTATTCCAATATTGATATGAGAACTCAGGCTGACTGGTCTGCCTGAGTGCTGCCGGTCTGATGTCTTCACTCCAATATGAGAGCTTTCTATAAGCACTTCGCTTTTCCTATTTGCTCTGTCACACCTATTCCACCGACACACACATGTGTGTCGA
Source organism: Fistularia tabacaria (assembly GCA_901007705.1). Classification (NCBI taxonomy): domain Eukaryota; kingdom Metazoa; phylum Chordata; class Actinopteri; order Syngnathiformes; family Fistulariidae; genus Fistularia; species Fistularia tabacaria. The sequence goes on along the minus strand of CAAKHD010013763.1, from coordinate 1,654 downwards.
AGGGTGAAGGGGAAAGAAAGCTTTGGATGTATCCATGATACAAGATTCCATTGGTTTTATCCATCCTGAAGATAAGTTAATTATCATAAGCACCTAGACAGTGTCAGGACATACAAATGGGTTTCTATTATTTGTTGCGTGTGACCTCATATTTATGATAAACAGCATGAAATTATAAATAGGTGAAGCAGAAATAAACACTTACATTGTGTTTCTTCTTCTTCTTCTTCTTCTTCTTTTTCTTCTTTTCCTTTCGTCTTTTCCCTTCAGGGGTCGCCACAGCGAATCATCCTTCTCCATCGAACCTCATTCTCTATATCCTCATCTCTCACGCCAACGTCCTTCATAACCTCTCTCACTACGTCCATAAATCTTCTCTTCGATCTTCCTCTAGACCTCCTGCCTGGCATCTCCCATTCCAGAATCCGTCTACCAATATAGTCCCTATCCCTTCTCTGTACATGACCGAACCCTCTCAGTCTGGCTTCTCTGACCTTCTCTCCAAAACATCTAAAATGAGCTGTCCCCTTGATGGACTCATTCCTGATCCTGTCCTTCCTCATCACTCCCAAAGACAACCTCAACATCTTCATCTCGACTACCTCTGCCTCCTGTCTTTTGTTCAGTGCCACTGTCTCCCAACCATACAGCATCGCTGGTCTCACCACTGTTTTGTAAACCTTTCCTTTCATTCTAGATGACATTCTTTTATCACATATAACCCCTTAAACTTTTCCCCACCCATTCCAATCTGCTTGAATCCGTTTCTTTATCTTTTTTCCACTCTCTCCATTGCTCTGGACTGTTGATCCTAAGTACCTGAAATCCTCCAACTTCTTGATCTCCACTCCCCGTAGCCTCACCATTCCACCCGGGTTCCTCTCATTTACACGCATATATTCTGTCTTGCTGCGACTAAGCTCCTTTCCTCTCAAGATTTTCCTCAACCTGTTCCCTGCTCTCACTACAGATCACAATATCATCTGCAAACATCATGGTCCATGGAGATTCCTGTCTAACCTGATCTGTCAGCCTGTCCATCACCACTGCAAACAAGAAGGGGCTCAGAGCTGATCCCTGATGAAGTCCCACCTCTACCTTGAACTTCTCTGTTTCACCGACAGCACACTTCACCACTGTCTCATAGCCAGCATACATGTTCTGGACCAGTCTAACATACTTCTCTGTTACTCCAGACTTCCTCATACAATACCAGAGTTCTTCTCTTGGTACCCTGTCGTATGCTTTTTCTAGGTCTACAAAAGCGCAATGCAGCTCCCTCTGACCTTCTCTGGACTTCTCTATTAGCATTCTCAAAGCGAATACTGCATCTGTGGTACTCTTTCTAGGCATGAAGCCATACTGCTACTCACAAATAATGACTTCAGCTCTAAGTCTAGTTTCTCTCCCATAACTTCATTGTATGGCTCATCAACTTTATCCCTCTATAGTTACTGTAATTCTGCACATCCCCCTTATTCTTAAAAATGGGCACCATCACACTTCTTCTCCACTCTTCAGGCAACTTTTCTTTCTCTAAGATCCTGTTGAATAATGTGCCGCTGCCTCTCCTAGACATTCCCATACCTCCACAGGTATATCATCTGGACCAACTGCCTTTCCATTCTTCATCTTCTTCAATGCCTTCCTCACT
>CAAKHD010013762.1:2188-17665 GCA_901007705.1 Fistularia tabacaria | reverse complement strand
ACACCGTGACCTCTCCGTGCCGTCCAATCAAAGCGCTCCGAGGAGGGACGGACGCCGGCGGACGCTGACCGTGCCACATCCGCCGGAGATGCCGCGGGGGCTCTTTTGGTAGTCCCATCAAAGTCACATTCCCTCCAGCTCTGCGGCGCTGGGATCAGGAGGGGTCGTATTTGCGAAGGTCAGCAGGGGCCCAGGGATCGGAGGTCGGCAACCCGCAGCCCCTTTTGAAAATAACTAACGGGTATCTAATTCAAAATTAATTTAATTGAGTTTGTTCATTTCTAAGATGTCATTTTAAATTTTGAAGATGATGGCCATCTTGTAACATCTAAATAAAAGGTGTTCAAATATTTTTGTCGAGAGTATGGCATTTTTGGCTTTCTGCCAGCTGGAAGGACTCAAATAGACACTGAGTATTTTCCTTCAAAGTTAACCTTCAACCCAGCCTCTTCTTTCCGGAGTTCAAAACGTTCGGTTGCGTGCAAAAATGTCATTTCCTTTTCTCTCTAGTTTTTCATTGATTTAAAAAGAAACAAAACACGTCTTGTTTCTACATAGCATATTGGAAAAAAAGAAAAAGTAACGTGAGACAACTGTTCCTCGTAAATCGCTGGAGTTACATTCTAAAACTAACCCTTATTAGGTGACATCCGCAAAGTCGTTAGCTTTATATTTTACAATGATTATAAATGTTTTAAGGTTGTAAAACCCCTCACAACACACTTTTTCCTGGAGTCACTGATCCACAAAGCTAAAGCAGACTCCATCCTTACCGCGGTCTTGTTGCCGACACTTACAACCCTTTTTGCACCCTTGTTAAAACTTCTTGCTGCTGTCGTCCTAATGTTATTTTCCTCCTTCTTTATGAAACCAACTGTAGATTCATTTATTCTGTCATGGAATAACTTCTACCTTCCTTTAACATGTCCACAAGTCCAACGTTTTGTGCGATGCTTAGCATCTTTCTCTGCCTTTGTCGGCGCAGAAGGTTTCGTGGACATTGTGGGTTTTGTCAGGGAGAAAACTTGCAAACAAGCAGCACTTCAGTCACACTGCCAGCGATGGAAGATAGATGTGCATTTGTCAAGCTGAAGGCATTCTGTGGTGTACAAGAGACACGCTACGGAGGAGATGGATGGACAACGGTCTACAGTCCCTTCGCCAATCAGGACGCAGAAAACAATGCGCTGTCAAAAAAAAAAAAAAAAAAAAGCAGCATGCAAAATTACACAAAAAAAAAAAATCGGTGATACTGTGCGAAAGGTAAAAACGCATTACATAGTATGTGAAGGTCGTTTTCTTTACGGCTCCAAATGGCTCTTTGAGTGGTACAGGCTGCCGACCCGCTGGGCTCGCGGGTTCAGATTCCGACGGTCGGCGCTTCTGCAGATCCGGTTTCCGATCGACGGGCCCCGATTTGCGTCTGGACGGAAGCCAAACAGGAAGGCTTACCTGGTGCGTTTGGCCCGGCAGCGGTCCGTCAGGGGGAAGCGGGGACCCAATTCTCGGTGGCCCCCGGGGGCAGAAACCGCGGCGGCTCGCAGGGGCGCCCTGGTGGGGGATGAGCCCACGCTGAGGGAGTGCGAGAACTGGGAGGATACCGACCGCCGGGGGGAATGAAGGGCAAACGGCCAGGGGAGAGTCCTCTGCTCCTGCCGGACCGCTGGGGACGGAGAGAGAAAAATGTCAGTGGAGGTTCTCAGCCGTCCGGGTCACGACGAATTCCGGTCGAAATCTTCTCGTTGCGGCGACCGGGCTTGAATTCCTTCACTCTCAAGAAGTTTCAGCCCAGAGGCAGAAGAAGATGCCTCCGCGATGAGGGGCTGAAACGTCCTCGGGGGAGGAAATAAGGAAGGGGTGAATTCAGTTTCATGCTGACCTTCTCTCTCCATCAAAGAGTAGGGCTTGATCTCTCCGTCTGGCTTTTTTAGGGGAACCTTTCTCAGCTGGGCCGCTGTGGAGGACAGCGCGGTCAGACTCAGGCGAGGAGAGGAGGAGGTTTGAAGCTCTGATGCCTGCAGGACAGAAACCCTCCCCGCCTGCTGGATGCCGAGGGCGGACTGGCCTCGGCTCTGACTCGGCAAAGATCTGGGTTCTCTCTCTTAACACCGAGGGAAAGCAGTTTGAGAGACGGCTCTTTAGGCCGAGAGCATACGCAAACAAGGACAGGCATTTCAAAAACGACGGCGTCACGTCGAGATTTCCTCACGGGTTACGTCCTATGACACAAACAGGCAGGGACATGCATTCCTTTGCTATCTGGGTGTGAAGTAAAAGCAGGACGGACGGCCAAAAGAAGAGAACGAATGGAATTAAAACGGCCTGCTTGCCAATATAAAGCCCGCAAGCTAATTCACTTTCATGTGTACAAGACAGTGGACAATGACCAAAAGACAGGAGGCAGAGCTGGAGGTGGCAGAAATGAAGATGTGGAGGTTTTCTGGAGGGACCAGGATGGAGAGGATCAGGAATGACATGGTAGATGTTTTGGAGAGAAGGTCAGAGATGGTTGGGTCATGGACAGAGGAGGGAGAGTGAATATATTGGTAGACGGATGCTGGAATTGGAGGTCTAGATGAAGACCAGAGAGAGGATGTATGGAGGCAGTGAGAGAGGATATGAAGAGAGAAGGATCCAGAGAACAGGCTTAGATGGAGAAGGTGGATTGTCTGTGGAGACCCTGCAGGGAAAAGCCCAAAGGAGAAGAAGAAGCAGCTTCTACTGTATCTGAGGTGAGGACGCTTCCCGGCTCCACGCTGCGCTTTTGGGTTTATTCCCCAAACTATTTCCTCTACGTCACACTTTTTCACTTTTTTTGCCCCCCCAATTGCTTCAAATCATCACGTGGCTTCATCTAGACGGAGAATCGCAAAGCGTTGCTGAATGAAAACAACCGGACGTTCCAGAGGAGGAGGGTTTTCATAATGCAGGACATTTATCCAGAGAAACGGTGACGGGTGTGGAGGAGGTTAAATAAACCTTGCATGGGAATCTGGTGCAGGAGGGATGGATGCAGTACAGGAGAAGAGGGAATGAGAAAAAGAAAGGAAATCCTTACAAAAAGCCGTACATCCCCTGATCCGTCAGAGGAGCGGAAAGCGAGCCTGGGAGAGTTTGGTGAAACAAACAAACAAAAAAACAAAACAAAAAGATTTTGGAATGAAAGCAGACGAGCACTCCGGGTAGGACGTTTGCACAACTCTAAATTTAAAAAAAAAAAAACATTTTTTTCCCCTCTCTCTCCTGTTCCACGTTTTGTTTCACGAACCATGGCTCTTCCTTGCAACACAGAGGGAAAGCCGAGAAGGGAAACTCCTACCTGATCGGTTGATGAAGAAGCCCTCGAACACGACAAAGTTATTCACCTGCGAAAAAGGAGAACGGGAAGTTTAGCGCTAAAACTTTGGATGCATCTGTTTGAACTAAGAGTTGGGAATTATAATCTACGGGTTTTATTTCATTTTGAACATTGTAAAGTAAGAACAAATGTTAAACAAAGATGTGTCTCAGTCATCGGTGTGAAATGATGGAATGAATAAATCAAGTCCTTTTTTATTATTGTTTCAAAGAAACCTAAAGCATGAGTGTGTTACTGCTTGCCAAAATGACTTGTCAAATTTAATAATCTTTTGTTTGTAAAAGTAATTGTGTTTTACTGGCCTGAAATGGCCAGTTTGTGTAAACTAATGGTACATTCAGGGTTGTGTTTGTTGTAGGATAGGCAGATATAAGCTATGCTTCTAGCCTATTCCTTTTCTGGTTAAATTGATTTTGTTTTGTGGAATCATGTACAAAAATGAAGAATTTTGACCAAAATAAAACATATCTATCTATCAAATCTATGTATTTCACATTTCCCACCAAGGGTGAAACTGCAGGCCATACCTGAGGAACGCTCCGGGTCAGGCTGTAGTGCTTTGCAAGGAAAGACAGAAACTTGGGCGAGGGTCGATCGAAGGCCATCAGAACCGGCTCTAAATTCTTGTGCTGGAGTGGAAACACACAGGAGACGTTTTAGACAAAAAAAAAAAAAAAAACACACAATGGAGTCCCACGGACGACGCGGGTCCAAGATGGCCAACCTCGGCAGCCCCTTCAAATTCTTCCAATCGAACAGGATATTCCTATCACCGTCCCGCAGTCCGGACATTTCAACCACTCACAGCAGAAAGCGGACAGTGCAAGAAAAAGCTATTGAAATAGAAAGAAAATAAAAAAAAATAATAATCAGGGTTTACAATATATACACGATATGGCCAAAATATTGGTATTGGTTCACCCATCCGAGTAATGAGAATCAAGTGTTCCATTCACTTCCACAGCCACAGGTGTCTAAAGTCAAGCACCTGGGTGTGCAGGCTGTTTTTACAAACATTTGTGAAAGAATGGGTTTCTCTCGGGAGCTCAGTGAGTTCCAGCGTGGAGATGTGATAGGAGGCCACCGTTTCCTCACTCCTAAATATTGCACAGTCGGCCGTCGGCTGGATGAGAAGAACGTTGAAGTGTTTGGGTTCGACAGCAGCTCAGAGGGAGGCCACGTAAACCCACGGATGCCAAGAGGTTCGCCAGCTTTTCTGCAGTCAGTCGCCGCAGACCTCCAAACTTCACGTGGCCTTCAGATGAGCTGAAGAACAGCGCTTAGAGAGCTTCACGTCACCCAGTGCAATGCAAAGTGTGGGATGCAGTGGTGGAAAGCACGGTGCCTCTGGACTCCAGAGAGATCTGGAAATCTGATGGACGAGTCCGGGTTTGAAGTTTGCTGGAGGGGGGACGATGTTGTGGGCTTGTTCTTCAGGAGCTGGGCTCGGCCCCTGGGCTCCAGTGAAAGGAACTCTGACAGCTTCAGCACACCAAGACACGTTGGATCATCCCATGCTCCTGACTCTGTGGGAACAGTTTGGAGTCGCTTCCTTTTTTTCAACATGACTGAGCACCAGTGCACATAGCAAGATCCATGAAGACCTGGAGGACAGAGTCTGCTGTGGAGGAACTTGACTGACCTCCGTAGAACACCTTTGGCATGAATGAGAGTGGAGACTGAGAACCAGAACTTCTCCTCCAACATCACCAATGTGCTTCTGGAAGAATGATCCAACATTCCTATGAAGATACTGGTGAAGTTGGTGGACATTCTTCCCAAAAGAGCTGAAGCTGTTCTAAAGGGTGGAGCCACGTCATATTGAAGCCTCTGGATGAGGAATGGATGTCACTGAAGTTCATCTGCCAGTCAAAGCAGGTGAGACAATACCTTTGGCCATATAGTGTATATATATATCTAAACATGCTTGTATTAAGAAATCGCACCGAAATAATATGACAATATATAATCAGTATAAAGGTGTGAAAGTTGCGACGAGCAGTGAAGAACTGCAGAATTTGCATCATGCAGTGATGTGTGGAGAACGAACGAATGAATGAATGAATGAATGAATGAATGAATGAATGAATGAATGAATGACTGAATGACTGAATGTTAAATAGCAGAACAGCAGCCGGCAGGAAGGAGTCTCTCCTTCACACACTCAGGGTGAAGGAGTTCGTCGCTTCCCGTTCTTACATCGTCCATTCATTCATGGACGGACCAGGACACGGAGTCCTTCAGGCCGAGTGACGGAAGTGATCTGGCTGAGTGGGCGAGCGGGATACGCCCCGCTGGAAATGAAAAGGCTCTCCTGAAAGTTCAGGAATGTCAGAGGCGAAAAAGATGACGCCCGAGCAAAAGTGGGCAGGGGCGTTGGAAACATCTGTCGCCCGTCCAAAAGCCAGCCCCGGCGGAGAGGCCGGATGCACGTCAGAACCTCCACGCTGCCAACCTTTAAAACCAGGGAAGCGTGTCAAACACTGACGTCACCAGATGGCAGCAGCGATCCATTTCCGCCGACATGGATGACAAAACAAAGCCGCGCGATGAGTTTCAACTGATGATACTGGCATTAGTAACTCAATTAAATACGAGCAAATACTTGCCCTCCACGGTCGCCCGTGTTTTCAGTCGCACTCCTTTTATTGTGGAGATGTTCAGCTAAAGATGGTTTCTTCACCAAAGTGTCTAAAACACGCAGTGTAAATTATAACAGTGCTTTTCAGCAGAAACTGTCAACAGCTGTCCAACAAATAAAAGTGTTGTCATGTTTTAACAATAATCACTTTTCAAACTGAAGTCAAGAAGGCGACTTTATCCAGAGAGTTCTCTTCGGCCTCTCGTTTTATTTTCAAAAGTCAAAGTCAGCTTTCTTGTCAATTTCTGCGCTGGACATACAGAGGAATCGACAAGGCATTTCTGACAATCCCACCGTGACGCGAAATCAACAGTGACTGAGTGCAAATCAGCAGTAGATTGAACTGTTAAATTCAACAGTCATCATTAGACGACGAGGTATTTAAGTGTAAAGTGCACGCAGATACAGACTGGTTTTTAAGTGCAAAGCAGCAGTCGTGCAAAAAGAAAAAAATAAATAAATGTAAAAATAAATAAATAAATAAATAAATAGAAGAGGGAAAAGTGGGAATGTCCCGATATGTTATCAGACGAACAATGCAATGATTTATCCAGATTACGCCCGGTTGAAAAGCTGTATTCCACAGCGGGAATCAGGATAAGGGTTATGAAAGCACTACTCGACCGTAGCAGGAGCAGCTCAAAGAGCGCTTTGTGAAATCCAGCAAATAAGTTACATGTCAGTGTGTCAAATAGCAGCTACCAGTGGATAAAAAGATTAGAACAAATGAAAAAAATAATAAAAATTGCTGATTTACATGCCTTGTCTTCTTCAATAAATCAAATGTACACTATATAACTATTTATAAAATACACAATATATATTATATAGTTTTTATTAATAAAAAATACATAAAATTGATATAATATATAAATAATATCCAATTAATAATATATACCTAAAATACATAATATATATTGCATATTTTCTCTGTCTAAAATACATTATATATCAATGATATATAATTTATACGATATAACTATAAAAAATATAATATAAATATTTTTATCGATATAATATTAAATCTATAAAATATATAAATAGCAAATAATATCTAATTAATACTATATAACTATTTATAAAATACATAATATAGATTTTTTATGTATAAAATATATAATATGAAAATAATATGTAATTAATACTATACAACAATTTATAAAATACATTATACTATATATTTTTATTTATCAAGTATATCACATAACATTTTTACAACATATACAGTATAAATAATATATTATTTGTTATTTCTAACTATTTATAAAATACATAATATATTTTATTTTTTTGAATGTACAAAATGCATAATATATAAATAATACATAATTTGTACTATAACTATTTATAAAATATAAAACTTTACATGTTTGGACAGCATTGAAACAGCTCTGAAATCATGCAGGACGACCGGACTTTGCTGGTTTTATGAGAATGGGCATCGTGTTTGTTGCTGCTCCCATTGTGATAGGAGAAAAAGGACAACAAAAGAAGAAGAGGAAGAAGAGGACGGCTTTTAGCTTCACCTGCAGCATGAAGTCAAACAGCTCCAGCCCGTAGCCGTGCCTTTGCAGGTTCTCAGCGATGTAAAAATCCAGAATACACAGCGGCTCGGCCTCGATGTGCACGCCCTGTTGGTCCTGCGGGGAAAACGGACATCGGGGTTTCAAAGAAAAAGACCACGCCTGCCTTTTCACGGACGGCCAAACGATCAAATAAAAGACGGAGACTCACAAGCAGGAATAACTTCTTGTAGCCGACCTTGATAAATCCCACCGCGACACCTCGTCCTCTGCGGGGCAACAAAAAGGGACAGCTTTTTTTAATGAACCCGCTTTTCCATTTGCGTCCCTGCACTTGGCCTCTTCATCCAGGACGAGCGTCTGTGGTGAAAGACGCCATTCGTACCCATTGCGTTCCCCGTCCTTCAGCAGGTAGAGCTGATGGCGCTGCGACTGCAGCTTGGAAGCACTGGTGACCGGAGCGGTGAGCTGCTGGGCCTGGAGACAAGGACAGCTTCTTCAGAGCTGCGCAAACCTGCCATTGCAACATTTTTAGCAACATGGAAATCGTCAACTTTCTGGCAGAGGCGAAACAATCCTTTGCACCCCCTGCACAGCGAGCGGTGGTCATTCCATTATTTATCCATTCTATTTCTTTTGAGCCTTGTCGTTGTCATTCTGTTCCCTATTTTCATCCTTGTTGCTGTCATTCTGTTATTTATTCTTTTGTTTTATCGTTATTGTTGTAAGATAAGATCCTACTTTATTGATCCCCCATCCCCAACAATAACAATATCAATAAATGTGAGTAGAAATATAAAGAGAGACAATTAAAAGAGTCAAAAGATATCTTTAAAAATGTTTTTAAAAATCTGCGGTCTCTTTTTATCCCTGTTTCCACTCTTGTCAATTATTTTTATCCTTCTTGTTTATCATTCCATCCTCATCCTATTTATTTGTTTTTATTTTTCTATACTTTATTTTTTTTATCCTTGTCATTCTGAAATTTATTTCTTCTTTTTTATCCTTGTTGTTTTTCTGTTGTCTATTTTCATCAGTTGCTTTCACTCTGTCACTTATTTTTTATCCTTGTTGGCATTCCATCCTCATCCTGCTCATTTATGTATTTTGTTGAAGTCCTTTGTTATTTTTCATTTTTTTGTCCTTGTAGCTGCATTCTATTATATATTTTTATCCTTGTCAGTTATTTATTTATTCTTTTTTCATCCTTGTTATTCTGTTGTCTACTTTTATCCCTGTTGTCCCTCTGTCCCTTAATTTTATCCTTGTTATTGTCATTCCACCTCATCCTGCTTATTAATTTACTTTATTCATTTATTATTATTATTTTTATTATTATCATTATATTTCATTTTGACACTGCGGCTAAAACAATGACACGGCTAATTTATAGATATTTCTGGGGGGGCCGACGAGCTTCGTGCCGCCAAAACATTGAGTCTGGTCACTTCGGACCAACGAAACTGTGCTTCGTGCACAAACACACTCATCACGGAAAACACGAGAAGAAATGCATTCGATGCAGCTTTTAAGCGAAAGGCGATGGACCTGCCTGTCAAAGAAGGCGACAGAGCCGCTGCCCGTAAGATGAAGACAGCCATCAGCTGGAGGAGGACAAAGCGGGGACAGAAAATGGATGGATGGACTTTTCCTTGTGTTATTTGTTATTAATCTTTTTTAATCAGCCGTGTTCCAGCCAATGTTCTGAAAAAAGTATTTCCAGTCCGTATTTGTGGATGTTCGTATTTAATTAAAAGTAAAAAAAAATAATTTCTGTGTAAATATCTCATGTTCCAACCTGGACTCTAATGATAAAAATAATAATAACACCTGCGGCTTATAGACAAGCGCAGCCGATACATGTACACATATATTTATGGATTGATTTTTAGCCGGTGCAGCTTCAAATAGGATACGCTCACTAGTCTGGAAATTAGGGTATTTATTTATTTTATGTTTTATCCTTGTTGCTGTTATTCTGTTATCTATATCTATCCTTGTCGCCGTCCCTCTGGTATCTATTCTTATCCTTGCTGTCGTCTCCTTTCAATTATCTCTGCTATTTATATTCATTGCCACATTTATTGATGTAGTTATTGTCACGCTGCTGTGACAATTGAATTTCCCCTCTGGCGATCAATAAAGTACTATCTTATCTCATCTTGTCTCATTGGTCGGGCACCGATCTGGGTGGGATGGGGGTTCGTCACGCTGATGTTTGGGCCGTTGTGAAACACCAGGACTGGGTCTGAGTGGGGTTTCTGGTGACCCCTCTGGGTCAAGAGATGGCTCAAAGCACCGAGTCCTGTGGTGCTCAAAAGGTCACGGAGGAGGTCACCTCCTTCGTTCGGAGACGGTTTCTCCGGCCAGAATGTGGACCCTCATCTTGGGTTCTTGACACGGTTTTTCCAAAATGCCGGTGTTCGCTGCTGTTTTTGTCTCATTCTGTGCTGATTCTTCTGGTCTTTAAGTTCTGGACAAAGGCCAAGGGTTTCAAGGTTTTCCTTTGGCGGGGGATGTCAGAATAATGTATACTTCATTAATCCCTCGTGGGGAAATTCGTTCTCTGCATTTAACCCATCATGGATGAACCATGAGTAGTTGGCTGCCGTCTACCAGCGCAAGGGGAGCAGTCAGGGGTTCAGTGAGTTGCTCAACAACACTTCGACACACGAGAAGGAGCAGGGAATCGAACCAGGAAGGTCTGGGTCCAAAGACAATCGGTCTACCTCCTGTGCCACGTCGCCCCTGAAATGTCTGAGCTCCTTATCGAGCTCTGGGATTCCACAGAATAGAGTGGTTTGTCTATTGTCTGGCCCTTTATTTTGATTCCCAACACTTCACATAATGAAGCCCATTCAACCCCAGATTATTGGCGCCCGTCCCCATCTCCGGAAGGTAAACACCGCAGCGAGAACTGGCGGCACGTTCACGAGCAGCACGGGGCCCTGGTTCCCTCCACGTCCACACTCCGCACCTCTGACCTCAGCTTCTACAGAGGTTCTAGTGGGCTGTAGCAGCGAGGCTGAGTACAGCGGACGGGTTGGTGGAGCGGTGCGGGGTCACGAAGGAGGAGTCGGTGGTGGACTTTAGGAAATGGAGGAGCTGTCCAAACCCTATCTCCATCCATGGGACAGATGTGGACGAGTACAAGAACCTGGGCGTCCACGTAGGCAACAAACTAGACCCGACTAAAACAACAGAACGGTCAGAGCCGCTTGTTCTTCCTCAGGAGACTCGGGTCTTTCGACATCTGCAGAGCCGTGCTGCAGATGTTCTAACGCACGGTGGTGATAAATAAATCTAAGAATAAAATAAATCTCCGAAGTGTAAAAGTACAAAGTATAATCTGAGGGGGAACAAAATGAAGGAATAAATAATGAGCAAAGTGGCAAGTGAACTGATTACAGTGAGTTGTAGGTGGGACAGATTTCCTGTTTCTTGGGTTGGACAGCGGAGGTGGAACGGCCTGCTGGAGAAGCTGCTCCACTGTCTAACCCAGGGGTTTCGCTACAGCTGAGATTCATTTTCAAACAAAATAAAAACACAGATTTGACCAATCGAGCCCCCATTCCTCCAAGCAGTCACATCCACTCCAGGCTCACCTTTGCAGACGCTCTTCCAAGCTCGTCGATGACAGTGGCTATGTGAGCCTGGAGATCCGGTCTGAAGACACAAAACCACGGTTCAAGTTGCAAAGAGAAGACGGCTTATCACTGCATGACAACAGAGCTATTTTCTAAACATTTATGCAAGGTTTAAAGTGGGTTTGCGACGGGTGAAGCCCATCCTTCTTCCAGCACAGTGAGGCTGTCAGCAATGGGTATCACCGCGACCCACAGCTTGATTAATTTCATGTGGAATCGTGAAGAAAAAAAAGAGCTACAATAATGCAATGAATGACCAAGAATTACAGAGTTTTCCAGCATGACATACTTTGCAGGGGCGCGGCAGCGCTCCGTCCCCGGGATCTGCATGGATCCGCCCCCCTTTTAAAGCTCCATCATACACCGCCCTGGGCTTGAAACTCATCCCGACTTACCTTCCTGCCGACTTACGCCCCGCTATGAGGGTCTGGTCCAGAACGGAGACCCTCTCGCAAAACAACTGGTTGATGTCGAAGGGAAACTCCATGCTCGTGAGCTTAGCAAGCGATGCGGCGCTGGAGCAGGTGCAGCGGCTAGCGGCTAGTTAGCTTGCTAATGTAGTTCGCTAGCAACAACAACGAGGCGATTCTTTCGCGACCGAGAGTTGGCTTGTTTCTAAAGCAGCAAGAAACAACTCGGTCATTGTATCGATTATAAAAAGGCGTGTGGTAACGATGTTTTTTGGGGGGAGAGTGGGGGGGGAGAAAAAGGCACCTGGTGTTCACGGTCTTATCGCCGCTCCATTGTGTTGTCGGGTCCCTCCCGGCAACATCTACCGTAATGACACGAAAACAGGCGAGGAAGGGGCAGGAAAGCTCGTAATAAAGTCCAAAAAAATGGTCCAAAAGAGATTAAACTCGAAATCGAATTAAAGTCGAAAACGACGCACTTTGTGATGGAAAACCCACCACGTTTTATTTCCCTTAAGCTTGGATAAGATGCGGCGGATAATCGATGTGAGCATTTGTGTGTGTTTACGGTAACGATGTGCACGTTCAGTCTCATTGTTTCTGCCAGAAGATTTTCCTGCAGACAAAAATTATCTTTTTAATTTTTGACAAAACAAAACGAGATAAATAAAACACGTATTTGCACAAAAACACTTTCTCTCCAATTCTACAATGCAGAGCGGGCTTTCCGATCATTTGTACAGGGCTCATTTTTAAAATATTTATATGTCTTTAAAAATTATAATTGATTCTTATTTTTATTTCATCTTAATCTTATTGAATTTATACATTTCAATTTTTATCTAAACACATGCCTATTTTTAAAATATTTTTTGTTTGTTTGTGCATGATTTCAAATAAAATGAGATGATGATGAGATGTACTTTAATGGTTGGGAAATTGATTCGCAGCAGCAGCGAGACATGCAGGGGTAAGACAGTAACAAAAATTATTTTTTATTATTTTTATTTCATTACTGTTGGAATTCTTTCACACATGGATTGTTGAGTTCTGCTTTGATATTCAGAAACAAGATACCGTGTTTCAGTTAGATGATACAATATATACCAACCGCGAACGTGAAGAAATAAAGGATTATTCACACAGCGTTAGATTCAAGATGAAAGACGCAATACTTTGATTGCAACATAATGTAGAGATCACAGCTCTCAGGTTCAGTGTAATAAAAAAGACAGTCGAAGAATAAATGGATAAATACGTAAAAGAAAAAAGTAAAAAATGTGGAAAAAAAAGGGTTTATTGCCGTATACTGGATGGAAGGTAGGTCACATTGGACCAGGAAATATGAAAGAATCCAAAATGAGCAGAGTCGCATCCGGCCTCTCTTGCCTCGGGGCCGATTCGTGAGGTAATCCACGACCACAATAATGCGGTGGTTTCCTGTCTGCGACTGTGGCCCCCAAGGACATCATTCCCTCTTCGGCTCGTCGAGAGCGTCGAGGCGATGCCGATGTCACGGCAGCGTCTCGGCACCGACCCGCAAAACCAATCTTCTGAGTTGCGGAGGGACTTCCCGTCGCCCGAGTCACGTTGACCTCCTTCGGACTCAGTGGCCTCCGATTACCCCGAGAGTCCGAAGGGGGCGGCGCAGGGGCGAACCGTTGCGGCAGACACGGTTGCAGGTCTGGGGCTTGGCATGGGGAAGCAGCTCCTCTTGCCAGGAACCCGCTGGAACCTTCCCCGGAGGCGAAGGCAGCGTCACGCCGAGGCTTACGTGTCGAGTCGTCACGCTCTCATGACGCTAATTTGGGAAAACTAGTTTTCCTAAATTAGCGTCTGGCGTAACTGTCTGGCGTTTTCCAGTAACTTTCTGTATTCCAACTCATATTTTTTTCTATTTTTTTTTTTGTGTTAAAGAACAAGCATAAGTTTTGCTTATTTGCCGAGGTATTTCCACGGAGAACGTCGCGGCTGTCCGTCTCCACACGGTGGTGCTGGAGGTTCACAAAGTGTGAGGCCTGCAGGAGAAACAGCAGCCTTTTCAGGAGGTTTGTGATCTTTCAAAATGAACACAAAAAACACCGCTCAAATGCACTGACAATTTAATGACTTCACGCGTTTTTATTGTATCTGTTTATCGACAGAAGAATTTTCTGCGCCCGGGATAATATAGGATGTTTCGAACCGACGACGGCAAATTTGTTTCCTTCATCACTCCTGCAGAAAATTACCGCTGCTGAAGTTTCACTCAAAATATCAAGGACAGATATTCAGATCATTTGCTTTCATTGAAAAGCATTATAATTTTAGCGGAAATTTCAATCCTATTAATATAATCAATAAATTATAAAATCTTCTTCTTCTCCTTTGGGCTTTTCCCTTCAGGGTCTCCACAGACAATCCACCTTCTCCATCTAAGCCTGTTCTCTGGATCCTCCTCTCTTCATATCCTCTCTCACCACCTCCATACATCCTCTCTCTGGTCTTCATCTAGACCTCCAATTCCAGCATCCGTCTACCAATATATTCACTCTCCCTCCTCTGTCCATGACCCAACCATCTCTGACCTTCTCTCCAAAACATCTACCATGTCATTCCTGGTCCTCTCCATCCTGGTCACTCCCACAGAGAACCTCCACATCTTCATCTCTGCCACCTCCGGCTCTGCCTCCTGTCTTTTCTCCAAACCATCCATCATCTCTGCTCTCACCACTGTCTCCTCCACCTTTCAATTTACTGATAATATCAAATATCAATAATAATAACAATTAATCATTCATTCATCCATTATGTTCACCAAAAGTGTCAGGGGTTCTATGAGATAGAAGAACATCAGCCAGAAGAATAGGAAAGGCGGAGGAGACAGTGGTGAGAGCAGAGATGATGGATGGTTTGAAGAAAAGACAGGAGGCAGAGCTGGAGGTGGCAGAGATGAAGATGTGGAGGTTTTCTGGAGGGACCAGGATGGAGAGGATCAGGAATGAGTCCATCAGAGGGACGGCACATGGTAGTTCTTTTGGAGAGAAGGTCAGAGATGGTTGGGTCAAGGACAGAGGAGGGAGAGTGAATATATTGGTAGACGGATGCTGGAATTGGAGGTCTAGATGAAGACCAGAGAGAGGATGTGTTTGCACTGTCATATGTGTGTATTTACCTTTCTTGTTTTTCTTTTTTTTTTTTTTCTTCTCTTTTCCCTCTAATGTTGCTGCTGCAACACCCGAATTTCCCCTAGTGGGATCAATAAAGTATTATCTTATCTTATCTTATGTATGGAGATGTACGAGAGAGGATATGAAGAGAGGAGGATCCAGAGAATAGGGTTAGATGGCGGATTGTCTGTGGAGACTCTGAAGGGAAAAGCCCAAAGGAAAAGAAGAAGATCCATCATGTTCACCGCTGACCTTGCAGCCTCATGTGGAAACACCCAACCTTTCACCCTCTCATCCACAGGCCTGGACAACGTAGGGTCTCCAGTGAACCTCCTGCATGTGTTCGGACGGTGGAAGGAACCCGGAGGAACCCTGAGGAACATCATGCAGAGACTCCAACCGTGGACCTTCTGGCTGCGAGGACGAATTGCTAACCTCTGCTGCCGGCAGGCTGCTGTGAATCTTCATGAAGAAGTGAAAGTTAGGGATTCTCTGCCACAATCTCTCCGAATGAATGACCGTGCTGATGCAAGTTGTGTTGAATGAATAATAAGATGCACTCACGTCTGTTTCCAGCCAAAACACAATTAGCTTTCAATCCCAAGACAGGATCATGTGGGATCCATGTAAATACATGGATTTCATCATGTAAACTGAGGAGGACAAGGTGACGACGCTGTGAATCACATGCGGTGGCTCGCCCCTTACACACACACACACACACACACACACACACACACACACACACA
>CAAKHD010013761.1:49700-71642 GCA_901007705.1 Fistularia tabacaria | reverse complement strand
CCTGGTTCCTGGATCCGGTTTTTGCTTATATCGATAAAATCAACAAAGTCACAAAACGGTTTTTTATTTTTTTTTAGTTTTTTTTTTTCCCTTTTTTTGTTTTTTTAAACTTTTCCCTTTTTTTTTTTTTTTTTTTTTTTTTTTTTTTTTTTTAAGTCTGAATGTGCAAGTTGAGCGTTTCTGCTCCGATGCACCTGCTCAGCCATTCAAACTGCACTAAACACCGCCTCGGGCGCTTCTATCTTCCTCTCCATCCCCTTCCCTCCATTCTCGCCGTCTCCTGTCTCGTTCGGCCCCTCGGTCTCTGTCAGATTCGCGCACTTTTTCTCTCTCCCTCTCCCTCCATTTTATTTCCATTTCTACGCTGAAGGACTGACCCTTTAACCAACTTTGACTGTGTGCATGATTGAATAGGCTCTCTCTCCCTTCCCTCTCTCTCTGTCCTTCATGTCTTGTGTCAGAAAATCAATTTCGAGTTTAGCAAGAATAAGCCGGCCTTCTCCCCGTCACAGAGGCCGGCTGAATAATTCAGCACACACACACGCACACAAAGTACTTTTTTATACAATAACCGTAGCTGATGAACTACTTCCCCGTCGTCTTTTTTTTTCAAAACGGTTTCCAGCAGGGAAACCGAGGGATCGATCACAAAAATATCCTGATTTCAAAGCGGAAAAAATACAAATATTGAAGGCCATAGCCCGTCGAAGTTTTCCTTTTCTACTCTTTGTGTATTGACCGGCGGGGCCAATGGGATGAACCGGATCTATATTTGTGGCGGCAGCGTATCTCTACACCCTCGGCCAAAGAATATCATGTATCTCAGCAAAAGCGGTCTTCATACCAGGGCCAAGAACCTCACGTCGAATGCCAAGGAAGCTCCCGGCCACTCGGAGAAGTCTGTTAGCACCAGTGACGTGCGGTGAGGTTCATGACTGGTGAGGCACGGACTTCATCACGATCAGAATTTATGATCGCTCAGCACAAGAAAATAACGACACACATACAGTTGTTGACCAAAAAAAAAACACTGTACAATGAGTGCCCCCTTAAGATATGAATGACTTTAAATACAAATTTTATGAGATATGATTCGAGCAAATTTTATCCTTGAAATATGAAAAATGATACGAATCCAGGAGCGAGAAAATCAAAATTGTGCGGCGTCATTTTATATCTTTGTGCTTATTTTGTTTTGTTTTTTTTATAATATTGTGGAAAATTTATTTAAGATACAAATTAAATTCGTATCTAAAAGGACCACTGCACATTGCAAATGTAGTTCATATCGCAAAAAATGTTTTAACAGCGACATACAGAGAGGAATGAGTTAGCGCTTTCGCCTCACAGCTGGAAGCTCCCCGGTTGGATTCCGACATAGTGGCCTCTCTGTGCTGGGTCTCCATGTATTCCCCTGTGTCTGAGTGAGGTTCCTCAGGGTTCTCTGGGTTCCTCCCACGGTCCAGACACATGCAGTGGGTACATTAGAGTCTCCAAAGACATGTGAATGAGAGGGTGAATGGTTTAATGTCTCTCCATGTTGTATGATTGAGGGAGATCATGTTAAATGAGCCATATGGACAAGGAGTGAATGGTTATCGGTCTTACATGACGTGTGAATGACGGGGTGAATGGTTGTGATTATTTGATGTCTGGATGAGAGGGTGAATGGTTGTATGTTTCTAAATTGCACGTGAATTGTAATCGGTCTCTATATGACCTGTGAATGAGAGGATGAATGGTTTCGTGTCCTTCAATGTTGTATGAATGAGAGAGTGAATGGTTGTCTGTCATTATTTGATGTTGGAGTGAGAGGGTGAATGGTTGCCTGTGTTTATATGACATGTGAATTAGAGGTTGAATGGTCGTTTGTCTATATGACGTTTGAATGGGAGGGTGAATGTTATATATCCTTATGTGACATGTGAATGAGAGGGGGAATGAATACATGTCTCGAAATGACATGTGAATGAAGGGGTGAGTGGTTATCCTCTCTATATGACATATGAATGAGAGGGTGAATGTCATATGTTCTCACATGACATGTGAATGAGAGTATGAATGGTTGAATGTCTCTACATGACGTGCGAATGAGAGTGTAAATGGTTGTATGTCTATGAGAGGGTGAATGAAATGGTGAATGTGACATGTCTATATGTTGTAGGAATAGAATAGAATAGAATAGAATAGAATAGAATAGAATAGAATAGAATAGAATAGAATAGAATAGAATAGAATCGTCCCAGGGCGGGGAAACCACTCACAGCAGAAAGTGGACAGTGCAAGGAAAGTTAGCAAAGATAGAAGAATAAACAATAAATAGTGTTAAAAATATAAATATAAATATCCAGGTAAGGCTTGCATTAACAAGTTGCACCTAAACAATATGACAATATTTTAACAGTATATACAATATGAACGGTATAAGCGTGCAAAAGGTGAACAACAGCAGTTCTTGCAGCGATTAGCAGTGCAGGAGGCACACCGATGCTGTCCGAGTGAGTGGATGTGTAGAGAAGATGAATGAATGAATGAATGAATGAATGAATGAATGAATGACTGAATGAATGAAAGAGAAGTCTAGTCGAACAGCAGCTGAATGAGGGATAGAATTTTATATGATTTTGCATGACACATGTATGAAAGGATGAATGGTTTCATGGGTCTATATGACATGTGAATAAAAGTGGAGAATGGTGACCTGTCTCTGTATGAGGTGTGAATGAGAGGGTGAATGGTTGTACGTCTCCATACAGGATAAGCGGTATGGATAATAAATATATGAGTTCGAATGAAAATGACAAAGGAACTTTTTCCAAAGCAAATCCTCTGATCTCTTTTTCTGCACAGTAATACATCGTCGGCATCTCCAAAAGAAGGTCCAGACAATTTGAAAACTGGAAGGGACAGTTTTGGCCAAAACTGTGCACATCTTTGTGCATCTCTGCACCGCTACACGTACACACACACATGTGTGTGTGTGTACGTGGAGTGGTGTATGTGTGTGTACGTGTGTGCGTCATTTGGTGCCCCCGCTAACTGATATGTCAGAAAATCAATTAATTACTTTTAAGCGGCAGTTAACTGCATCCGCACAATACACCCCATGAATTATAGAGCAGGTGTGTGCGCACGTGTGTCGGTGTGCACGCGCTTGTGTGTGTGTGTTTGTGTGTGTGTGTGATAGAATCGAGCCCGATCTGTTAACTACAGACAATTACGAACTCCTCGCTGATCAATTGATGAGAGTGCTCCACTACAAATCTACTGCAGTGTCTGGACTGTCTGATGCAGCGCTACGTGACATCGCGTCTGCCTCACTCATCGGTGGGAATCCCTTTGTTTTATTTTTTTTATTTTATATCAAGGAGCATGTCCTTCCATCTCAAAACAAGATGTCAGGAGTTTTGTTGTTTTTTTTTTAAACCCTAACCTTACACAAACACACTCTGTAATGTCTCAATTGCTAAATGGCTGGACCAAAAAAAATAATAATGTCAATAGGAGTTCAAATGTTCAAAAGAGCAATTATAAACACAAAAGATTAATTTTATATTTGTATTTTTCACTTCCACTTTGATAACTAAACACATTTTAAAACCCAGTTATTTTGAAGAAATAAAAAAATGTTTGAAAACTTTATCCAGAGCCACATAATATAAACAATTAATAAACGTCAATGGAGGAAATAGAAGGTCTAAAACAGCTGAATGGAATATTATGTTGGTTTTAAATTGGCCCATCGCGTGCAAGGTCACAACATTCATCTATTTGTTATCTATACAGATCATGCATTCATCTGCCGAAAGGCAGAGCACGACCCGACATGACTTTTCTAATTATTTCAACATCCATTTGGCTAGGATTTAAATTGCAGTCCGACATTTTCACACCAAAATAGTTGAATTGGATCCTTTCAGGAAGCCTGGACGTGAGTTATCATCCACAAAAAATCAATTATTAGACTCCGCCTATTCATCAGCGATAGACATTGTTCGGAGAAAATCAGTTTCGCTTTGGTGTTTTTACGACCCAAATGCAACGGCAGGCGGTGCACCGATGGAGAGGGTTCAAAGAACAAGTTTTTTTGTGCAACAGATGAACAGTTACTTGAAAAAACAGATGAGGGCGGCAACGGAAGGGCAGGTAGGGGGGCATGGGGCGGCCAGCATGGGGCGGCCAGCATGGGGCGGCCAGCATGGGGCGGCCAGCATGGGGCGGCCAGCTCGTTGCTGCGATGTGGAGGGGCGAGTCCACCTTCAGTGAGGGAGTCAGGTCCTTGATGTATCCGGATAGCATGGTGGGAACGACCCCGGTCTCCAGTCACTGGTCTGCGGTCTCTGGTCTTTGGTCTCTTGTTTCCCGGTCTCAATCGATGGGCGTGGCAGAATTTCACGTGCTGCTGACCTGATGGGGTTCGTACTCCGCTCTCCGGTCTCCAGTCACCAGTCTCCTTTCCACAGTCTCCGGTCGGTGTTCTCCGGACTACAGATTCGTAGGGACATACAGGAGGACTAAACCCCACTGGGGTTTGGATTCCGGTCTCCGCTCTGTGGCCCCTCGATGCATATGGAACAGGTAAGGCTACATACGGACTAAACCTGACAGGGGTTCGCACACCAGTCCCCGGTTCTTGGTCTCTGGATGCGTAAGGAAACAAACAAGGATGCGTAGGGACTAGACCTAATGGGGGTTTGCACTCCAGTTTCCAGCCTGTGGTCTCCAGATGAGTAGGGAACAGGGGAAGCTACGTGGGAATAACCTCTTACAGGAGTTCACACTGTGGTTAGGGTTAGGGTTAGGGTTAGGATAAGGGGTTAGGGTTAGGACTAGGGTTAGGGTTAGGGTTAGGGTTAGGGTTAGGGTTAGGGTTAGGGTTAGGGTTAGGGTTAGGGTTAGGGTTAGGGTTAGGGTTAGGGTTAGGGTTAGGGTTAGGGTTAGGGTCTCCGGTTTGTAGGGGCTAACCCTGACAGTGGATCGCCCTCCGGTCTCCAGATGCGTGGGGAATAGGCTAGGCCGCATAGGGACTAATCCCCTTCTGAGAGTTCACACTCCGGTCTCTGGTCTGTGGCCTCCAGAAGCGTAAGTACACATGAGGATACATAGGTACTGAGCTTGACAGGGGTACCCACTCCGGTCACCGGTCACCCGATGCATCGGGGCGCATCACAGCATTTATGGAAGATGCAAGGATTAAGTGAACAATGACCGGGCAACCAGTAAGACTGCAGCTCTCGCTTCGAGTCCTCACTGATGCCAATAATTTGTGTCCTCAACGCATGGCTGTGAGGCAAACCTTGATAAAATCACTCGTACTGAGAAGTCAGATTAGTGTACTACTACAAAGTAGTAGTACAAAATCCTTGCATATGGAATTGTGTACTCATATGAGGACGTATGGAGTACACTTCTCCCTACTATAGCTTCGTAGAACCACTTGTCAGGAGAGATATCGGAGGGACATCAACAGGCAGCTTGAAAATTAAAAAAACATATCAACACTTTGACTTGCTTTTCGTGCACAGTTTGTGCACGACTATAAAATTGGAATAGACTAATGTGGAAAATCGTGGGGTCTGAGAGCATGGCTCTATAAACAGAAAGTGACGAGGTGTTAAAGGTGCTGATGAGGAGTGAGGAAAAATAAAAACCGAAGCTTTTTTTTCCTCCAGACTCCCTCCGTCTCTTAATCGATCCCTCGTCGGTGTGTGTGTGTGTGTGTGTGTATGTGTCTGTGTGTGTGTGTGTGTGTGTGTGTGTGTGTGTGTGTGTGGGTGTGTGTGTGGGTGTGTGTCATTGTGAGGTATTGATCCCCGCCATGCCATTGTCATTGGCCTCGGGGTGGTCCCAGCTCAGGGGACGATTGGAACAGACAGCCGCTGGCAGGGAGAGAGAGAGAGGGAGTGAGAGCGAGAGAAAGAGGAAAGAGAGAGAGAGGTAACATTTTATCACTTCGCCAACTCCAAAAAATAAAAAGAAACAAAGTAAATGGTTGAGAAAAAAAAGAAAAACAACTACTTAAAGTCCGATTACCAACCTCTCCGTCTTCAGGTTTGAAACAAAGCCTATTTTTGTGATGATTTTTGACAAATCCGTCTGCGGGGAGGAAAATGTGTCGGAACCGCGCCTTCGAAAGAAATCTTCAAATTCAGAATTCACCTAATCACTTTTTTTTTTCAATCAAGATTGTGTAACATCCAGCACCTGATATGAATGTGTTCCATTCAAATCTGTTCAGAATTGTGGACGGAACGACAGCTATCGGGAGGTTACTACGACAACGGGCAAGCAGGTGGGAATGAAATTCAAATCTGTCTTAAGAGGTCTGGGTATCAGGACAGTTTGGTAGGAATTGTAGAGATGGGATCATTAAGAACATTTCAGTTTTGTCCCTACTCATTCGGCGCTTTCGCATCTTTCGCGTATCCCAGGTGGATCCACGTGGAAAATCGTCTTTGACCAAGAGAACGGTGTAAAAAATACTGATAAAGCGGAAATGTTAGCTGAAAGGAAAGCCTTGGAAACCCTTGGAAATTAAAGTGTAACTGAAAATCCGAGGACAAAAAAAAAAACTGAACTAAAGCAGTTCTTGCTCCGTGAAATGTGTCTTAAAAACACTCAATCTGAAATTTCCCACGTCACGATAGCATTAATGATGACAGTGAACGCACCGCCGTCGGCGTCCCCGCCGAGCCGAGCTTTCCCAGCCTCTCGGCAGTCTGAGATGGAAGCAGAGGGGGAAAGCGAGGGTTTCACGGTCCGGGTTTTGGCTCACCGAAAACACACACACACACACACACACACACACACACACACACTGCGCAAGTACATCGACCAATGTGGCTCACCAGAACCCATTGACATACACACACACACACACACACACACCCAGTTGGTCTGAGGTTGGGTGGCAATGCCGTTTAAGGGTTGGAGTTTTTGTGCTCGGAGTAACACAGAAGTTCAGTGAAACAAACACACACACACACACACACACACACACACACACACACACACACACACACACACACACACACACACACACACACACTCATAGACACTCACTCATAGACAGGGAGCTTTGCGGTGTTGTCACCAGACAAGGGACCTCTGGGAGAAACACTGTGGCGAACTCAGTGTGTATGTGTGTGTGTGTGTGTGTGTGTGTGTTTGTGTGTGTGTGTGTTTGTGTGTGTGTGTGTGTGTGTGTGTGTGTGTATTGCCGGTGGTCACCTTGAGGTTAGGTAGTTCAGACGCAGACAGACACAAGACTCAATTCGGTTCCAGTCTTTATTTAGAAGCTTCGGGTCTGATTCCCCTTCCTTCGATCGTGATAATGTTCGAAAATTCGGGAAAAACGTCGAGATTATCGATGACTTTGTGTCGCTGATTTTATAGGAATTTTACCACCGATGTCACCACGTCATGGTTACCTGAGGAGGCGTTTGAGACGTCTAAATGTCTAACCTATAGATGAAATTAAAAGTGTTGTATTGGGATGCACTTGTAATGCACATTACTAATACGTGATCAGCAGACACGACAGTACTCGTGCACTCACTGCTGTGCTATTATTACTCATTTGAACGCGTTTTCAGCAAAACGGCATGCAAATTTCATCAGACACGACTCCAAAGCTCTCCTCTTGCATTTTTAATTCTTCTCGTTACGGAATAACAGGAAAATACATTTTTAACTTACTTCTATAGCTGCTATTTGTCGTTACTCGTTGGAGTCTCTCTGTCTCTTTATGAACTTTGGATTTTTACTGGAAGAGTATGAGGCTGATGCGAGACTCCGAAAAACAGGTTTTTCTTCATCGAAGTGATCGGAATCAGAATCAAAATCAGAATTACTTTATTAAGCGGACGTTGCGTTTTGTGACAGCAGCAGCTTCGTTAAAATATAAAAGTGTGTGCAAGTATATGACCAATTAAATATATAGTTTCAGGTATATTAGCATTGGAAATGGGTTATTGTACAAAAAGAAATATCAATAAGAATTCAGTTATTACTGATAGTAATAATAATTAATAATGATAGTTATCTTTGGAACTGTATTGAACAAACTGAAATGTTCTTTTGGTGAGAAGCCACCGCTGTGACCCTGACGGCAGGATGAGCGTCATCTGAGTATAGACGATGCTTCAATGAATCAATGATTCATGAATCAATGAATCAATGAATCAATGAATCAATGAATCAATGAAAATTGCGCAAATGTAGAAGAATCCTGAAAACAAGACACTTGATCCAGAATCTTAAAGTAAATAGTGAAAGACAAGAGGAACCGGGAATCGAACCGCCAACCTTGCTATTGGAGGGACGCCTGCTCTACCGACGGATGCTATCTATGCTAATTATCACCCATATAAATGCGGACCCGTCTTAACTTTGCCCCCCCCCTGAAGGCCTCAGGTCATTTTTGAGATGGACATGTGAAGTTTCTATCTTGCAGGGCGTCCGAGAACTGCTGTGTTATTGGTCAGAAATTTGAAATGGGCACAGCTCAATGTGCGGTAAAGCAGGATGGAAAACCACACAACACCTCTTGTAAGCGAAGACACGCATGGCTGTAGAGGTTCTCAGTCATCCAGGTCTTGGTGAATTCTTGTCGTAATCTTCTTGTCGTGGCAACTGGACTCGATTTTCTTCACCTGAAGGCGTTCTCACCCGTCATCCGAGAGGCTTCTTCCGTTCTGATGACCTGTGGGGAGTTTCCGAATATATCTGCCAGGGTTTTGGTCTTGTTTATGACATCTCGTTATGTAAACGTAAGGGTTGATCGGCAGAAACTAGGTCGAAGGGGGTTCTTATGCTAATATCATTAGCATCAAAAGATTTCAACGAGTATGAAACAGTAGGAAACGCTTTATGTTCTTGGCTCCAAAGTTGTATGCTGAAGCCGACACAACTCCAGCCAACAGGGAGACGGCCTTTCTTCCCATCAGCTGATTATCTATTGCAGGCTAAATGCTGCTGAGTTTAGCGGTTAGCCTAGCTTTGACCCTGCCTCCTCCTTTTCTGATCCCCCCACCCCTGCCCCCACCAGTTGTTTCACAAGTTTAAAGAATCTTTCTATTATATCTACTTAATTTTATGACTTTCAAAGGAGCTGCTAGCTTGCACTTA
The DNA here is from genome assembly GCA_901007705.1 of Fistularia tabacaria. Classification (NCBI taxonomy): domain Eukaryota; kingdom Metazoa; phylum Chordata; class Actinopteri; order Syngnathiformes; family Fistulariidae; genus Fistularia; species Fistularia tabacaria. The sequence continues at coordinate 62,513 of CAAKHD010013761.1, read as the reverse complement.
TGGTATGCTAATTATCGCCACTATTAATATGGACCCCTCCTCACTATCCCTACCTGTTGGGCCCAACTTTTGGAAATGGACGTTCTGATCATGTCTGCTCACGAGAACTTGTTCTCTCGCAGGCCGTCTGAGAACTGTCGTGTGATTGGTCAAAATTTTGAAATGGGCATGGCTAAATGTGCGGAAAAGCACTACGGGAATCCGTACAGCACATCTTGTAAGTGATAGGAAGACACGCAAATGGCTGGTAATTCTTAGAAAGAGGTATCATTTAGAAATTAGCAAGAAGCTATCTGGGTACCTTCGCTGAAAATCGGCCAATAAGTCCCTCGAGACCGAAGTTCAAACTTTTGTTTTATCGCCTCACTTTGAGCCAAAGTATAAAACGATAGGAAACGCTTTTTTCGGTGGCTCAAACGTTGTATGCTGAAGCCTACACAACTCCAGCCAACAGGGAGACGGCCTTCGCCTTCCATCAGCTGATTACCTATCCTCGCATCTCAGTGCGTCTCAATTCTGCCGAGTTTAGCGGTTAGCTTAGCTTTGTCCCTGCCTCCTCCTTTTCTGAACCCCTGCCAGTTGTTTCCCGAGTTTAAAGAATCTTTCTATTATGTATACTTTCTTTACGGCCTTGATAGGAGCCACTAGCTTGCGCTTATGGTATCTGTTAGCGAGCTGTGGTGGGGGAAAGGACGGATCTGCACTTCCACCGCACACAAGGGCGGGTTTGGCGGACGTTTGGGGTCGGGGAGGGGGGGGGGATGGGGTGGGGGGGGTAAAAGGGATGCAATCATTTGAGTAGCTAAATGAAATTAGCAGCTTTAAAGAGCCCGAGGGCAAAGTGGAGCCGCGTCCCCCGTGGCTACGCTTTGGAGACGGAGGGAATGAACTTCAGCTTGACTGGATCCTCTCCACCTCGCTCCGTCCTCCCTCACTTCTTCTGGTGTTTTGCTAATTCTAAGTGGGGGGGGGGGGGCGGGAGGGGGGGGGCTGAGGGCTATAAAAGCAACCGATGACGGCGAGGACGGGCAGCATCCCCTTTTTCCGATTTCCACTTTTTCTTACCAGCTCCGTTATTATTATTCTTATTTTTTATTTATTTACTATTTGTTATATATATTTTTTATTTTAGATATTATCTTCTCTCTCTGCTGTTTTCCCTTGTAAGAATTTCCCCCCTTAAAATCCTCTGTTGACTGAAATTAGATCCCCCGCCACCCCCCCTAAGCTACCGCGTCTCTACCCCAGGACTGAAGCATGAACCCTGGGGCTTTTTCCAGCTCCGGCCCCCTGTCCTGGGCCATGTACCTGATGAGGAAAGGCCGGACTGGGAGCGGACTCTTTGGTAAAGCTAAACCTACCCATCACCACCCTCATCATCATCATCATCATCATCATCATCCCATTTGGTGGTCTCATTTTCCTGCTTTGCTCTTCGGGGTTTCGTTTTTTCGGGCGTTTTTCTTAAATGTGCATCTGCTTCACGCATGTGCGCCGGACACGTTTTTTTGGTCGTCTTCTTTTAGCCATGTTCTGACATCTCGAGAGGGTATCAGGGTGATCCAGCAAATCTCCCTGGTACTTTGAGGGACCTGATGTTTCCCCGGCCCCGTGGAGTTACGAGCTCTGACCAAGAAGTGGCCGATGGTCTTTCGCCTCCTTCCTTGTGGATTTTTGTGTTTGCGGCGCTTAACTTAGATGCTCATTTTCTCAGAACTCACAAGTTTGTTTGAATAATACCAAAGACTTGGGTTTAGAAATATAATCAGTGTTTATTTTCTCCGATGCTTGAACACGGATGATTCTCCTTTGCATATTTGAATCCTGTTGAGCAACATAAACGCTCATTGACTTCCTCCTGAAAGTTTCGACAAGGTACTGAGAAATGACATTTTTGGAAAACATTTTAAAAAATTGGTTCAACATTATTATTTTGAGCTACATTTGATATCGTTGATAAATTGATCAATTCTTAAAATGCCATTTAATATATAATATTGAATTGTGTGTAAAAGGGTAAAAAAAATTCAGATTATGACATTTTTTTCCACTTGTGAATTCTGGAAGATGTTCTTTTTTTTTTTTTTTTCTTGATTAATCCCGTGATGACAAGTTATTGAAACCGCGGCTGACCATCTGAATCATTATCGATGGATCCGATCATCTTTCGTGACTGGATATTGATTGTGGACGCGAGGAGGCCCGGGTGGCTCTTGTTACTAGCAGCACGTCAGAGGACAATTAAGAGGGCAACTTTTCTTTTCGTCTTTTCTTTTTTTTTTCTATGTCCCCTCTTCCTTCCGTCTTGCTCACATTTGATGCCATGTTTCACTCAGCGTTTTACCTCCATCCTGATTTTTGGTGTCCCATCGGCTTTGAATCGGATTCAATATTCAGGTGACGTTTTTTTTTGACGTTATTTTTTACATGAATACACTTTAGTGCCTGCAAACAAACAAGGGAGTGAAAAATTGTTTTTCTCCGAGGTCAAATCTCATCTCGTCCTCCTCCGAGCGAGGAGGCGTTACATTTTTTATCATCCCCCCTTTGGCTACAGAGGGTCCGACGTCCAGGCAGACCCTGCGTTTTCTTCATACGCCCCCGACTAACGCGTTGATGTAAGCAAAAGTGATTGAAGAGGAGTTGATGCTGAGGGAAGGAAGAGCACGAACACCATTTTATCTTTGTTTTTTTAAAAATAGCTCATCTCCTTCCATTAACGATGATTTAGAAGTGATTTGCAATGATATGAATTTTAAAGGAAACTGAATACAAGATTTTCAACCCCTCCCGCAGATGGTTGCGTTTATTATACACACATTTATTTTCAGAGGGGATGGAAAAAAAAGTCAAAATTGGAGAATAAATCATGTAACACAGATATTTAAATCCTTCAATTTTCTTTTTAATGTTTTTAGCATCAAGCTGTCCGTCTTGCTCTTTATTAATCAACCAGGCTTTATTTCCAGGCTTTTTATTTTCTTTTAATGCCGGGCTACATTTTATTTGAATTGCTGACCTTCAGATCCATCCAAAGGCTTAATATTGCTCTGAATTTATGTTTTATTTTGAAAACCATCTGCCAGAACATGTGTGTTTTATATTCTCCTCTTTAAAAGAGCCTATTTGATAGCATATTTTAGACGTCTGCCTGTGAAACCGAGAGACTCCACCATGCAAAATAGTCAAATTGTAGATAAATATGAAGAAATTTCAATGAAGGGGGGGTTAAAAATTAAAAACAAACATACTGTTCTAAATTATACCTGTCACATTTTTAGCTATTAAAGATTTAACAACGATGTTTTCACAACATCGTGACGGACTAAAAATTAGCGTTGAAATGGGTGAAATTATATCGTGTTTAAATACAATCCTGGCAATACAACAGGGAAAAATAGAGAAAAAAATATTGTTTCTTTGATGACTCTTTTTAACCGCAGCTAAGTCAGTTTAAAGATGTGGCATTCTCCTCAGAAGCGGCACAACATGTAGCATGACTCCTGTGATCTGCTTATTTTTAGTATTTTCCCCCAGTTTCGATGAATGACATTTTGCGCAGGAAACATCCTCTTTCAATTTAACGTAACCATTTGGAGTCAATTTTTGTCCGATCAATCAATTCCAGCCTCGGTTCTTTTTCCTCAAAACAGATGGCGAAGCTATGAGGGAATTTTTCATCCAGCTGATCCGGCAGCGGCCCTCTAAATGAAAATAATAATTCATTCACTAAATTATATTGATTTTTATGTTTATCCATGAATCATCTTCAGTGATCATAAAGTGATAGCATGAGGAATTGAGTGATTAAGGATATGTTCATATCCCATTTGGGCTAAAACAATCTTTCCTTTACAATGTGAAGTTAAAGCTTCTTTGACATTGAACAACTACAAAGAGTTCCAAAAAATGCAGCAAGAAGGGAAGGCAAAATGTACCGCAAATCAAAATTTGACAAATAAATGCAGTAGTAAGAAAAGACAACCTATTTGGTTGATCTAAATCTTTAAAACCATAAGATGAATTACAAGGAGACAGCGAAATGTTTCTCACAACCATGAACAATTCAGGTTATTTTTCTGGGTGTCATCTACCTGTTAAAAAGTGGTAGACTAATATTAAAAGTATTTTCTTTTCAAAAAGCAAATGTTTAAATTTTTACAAAGTTTTTTTTTTCCCCTTTATTGATCGCTCCTTTCACATTGAGGCTGCTCTCAGGAATTAGATCATCTACTGCCCCCTATTGACTGGATTTTGAACTGACAGAATGGTTCGGGCACCCGCGTTTCGTTTCGTCGACTCGCACAGTGTTGAAAAATAAATTTTGTATTCGTATTAACTGTTTCTAAACATGTAAAAAACACAGGGATATGAAAAATGTATTAATGATAGCGCAAATATAATATTTTAAACCCATCGATAGACAGAGGGAGGTCATTTAAGGTGACTGCATCGCTCTTTTGAAGAGGTTTCTGTGACAGAAGTCGGGATGCTTTCTTCAGCGAAATTCATTTTAAGCTTCATAAAAAATTTAATTGTGTTTTTAATACCCGTATTTTTAAGGTTTTTAGGAGTTGCGGTCAGAGGAGAGTCCGCCTGTCACTTCTGCAAACCTGGCGGAAGCGGCGCGGGCATTCGAGCCTAAGCCCCGCCTCCTTTCACGCGGACCTGACGCCGATTGGTCGATTCCCCCCGTTCCCCTCCTTCCTCCTCTTCCGCGTTGCACCCGGCGGCCCGCGTTCTGATTGGCTGAGAGACGCGCCATGCAAATACGGGGAGCTTCCGTGGGTAAAACCCCTCCGCGCAGTCCGAGGGATGGACACTCTCACGGGAGGGAGGAGGCGGACGCGCGACTCTCCCACAGCTACTTGAGAGAAACACTTTGAGAGAATTAAGAAGCTTTTATTTTTTTCAAATTTGCCACTTTTTGTCGCCTTTTTTTTTTGATTTCCCGCGTTCCGGCGTTCGACTCCCGGAAGAGAGAAGAAGGAGGAGGAGGCTCCGCGTGGACAACTTCACAACACGCCGCGAAAGCTTTCTCTTTCCGGGGGAGCGGGGCTCCGGGAGGACACCGGGCACATTTCGGCCAGGAGAAAGTACCGGTTTTGTTGTTGTTGTTTTTTTTATTTTTATTTTTAATCTTTCTACTTTTTCACGGATCTTTGCTTAAGCGAGACTCGCGGGAGGGGAGGGGAGACGGAAGCGCAAAGAATCCTCAGCGGGAGGTTTGACGGCGGCGCACAAATGGTGTTTCTGTGGGACGCAAAATACGGTACGCCTCGCTTTTTATCGACCAATATTTTCTTAATTTTTTTGTTGATTTTAAAAATTCTAACAAGCCTGTTGATGAAGATATCGCTCTCTCTATTTTTTTTTTAATGAAAAACAAAAATGTAAAAAGGCTAAATGAATGTGCGCCTGCATAAGGACACACCTTTTTAAAATAGTCATAGCATTAGCCGTATTTCATATCTGAATTTATTACTTTTTTTTTCCATTAGTGTCTTTGAATTTTTTGTTTTCATAAGAACACACCTTATAATTTTTTTTTGAGTGATATAGTTCATTTAAGCAGTGGTGACTATCCGAACACATGAGTAAAATCCCCATTTAAAGTGATTGATTTTTGATAGAAATTGAATGGTCAGGTTACCTATCAGCGACACATCAGTTTTGTTTCTGTTTCGGCTTAATATGCACTATTTGATTGACAGCGACCACCCATAACACGAGTCTTGCTTTATTATCGTGTAATGAATGTGTTTTAATGGTTTCATGGCGCAGGTTGTTCGGCTTATCCGCTTGCAAGTCTTGCAAACAGCAAACGGACAGAAACCTGTCAACGCAAAGCATATTTTATAGGTGTTAATTCACATTTTGACCCCGAGTTATCTCATATTTGGTGATACTACGGCTCATATAACAGAAGCTCCAGGAGTTCAGGTGTTCTTTGTGGGGTTTTTTTGTTGTTTTTTTTAACCATCCCTGAGCTTCTATTGTCTGTTTCCCAGAGGCTGACATCTCAGTCTGCGGGCGACTTTTCATAAAACCACTGATGCCTTTGAATGCGGCTTGCATGACCCCCCCCCGCCCATACATCGGCAGCCCGTCGCCCCGGCGACGTTAAAGTCTCGTTTCAGACTGTAAACTAAACTACAAAACCACCAGCATGTGGCTTCCATTGTGGCTTGGCGGACTGACAGCCTGCAGGGTGACTGACTGTCTGAGGCCGTGGGTTATTTTGGGTTGTAAAATATGGTTTTCATCACAAAATGGGATGTCACACTCTAAACGTATATAAATATATCTATATAGATTTTTTTTTTTTCCGGGATATGGCATTTGCAGATGTGATAAATTCTGCAACGGTTTAGATGTTCTTCTTTTGTAGTTATTATGAGATGATAATATCTATTTCATTGTATCAGGTTCCATTTATATCAGCTCAAAATAGACGGTTTTGTTTGAAAAGTTTGAATCATGTTTTGTTTTTTTCTTTTTTGCTCCGCAATGGAGAGGGCGATATATAATTTCCTTTCACGTTTTCCGTATATGATCATTCAGATCGACGCCTTTTCACAGCCGCAACTGTCAGAGTTACCTGACATGAACTCCAGACACGAACCAGCCGTTCTCGTCGTTGTTTGTTTGAAATTCAAATTTCACCAGAACGCTCGCAACTGATTGCGCGAGTAAAACAAACCGCAGAGCCTGTTTTCGTCTGCGCGGCGCTTGTCCTCGAATGCCTTCCTCTCTTTGTTTGTTTTCACCTGTTAAAATTGTCAGCGTGTGATGTTTATGGTGGACCTGAGGGACCAAACAGAAGCCCGAAAATGAAACTCTGAAGTTTGAAATTGTCATAGACCGTTACATATTGCATACGATAAGTCACCAAATATGAAAAAAAAACAGATTTTCATTGTCTAATTATTGGTTGTTGTGTTTGGACCCGCAGGGCCACCGTAGATTTTGGTAAGAACAAATAATCTGTGTGAAAAGATGAAGACTCCGCAGCCCCGATCATAATAGACCCCCCATCTCCAGTGTACGGAGAGACTCGCAGGATGGAAATATGATTCCTCTGTCTCCGTGTGCCTGTCCAGACCCCGCCCCTGGCCGGCGTTACACTCCCCCGTCCACCACCCTGGCCTCGGGGGGAAAGATGGCTGAGGCCCTGCCCCTGGGCGCGCAGGAGGCCGGAGGCGGCGCCGCCCTGGTGGGAAAACTGCGCATGGCCGACCGCGGCATGGTGGAGGTAAATACCTCAGATGGTAAATATTTCCCCCTTAGTTTTGTTCCCGTTCAGGAGGGGGTTGTTGACGCTGACGGTGTTGCAGGTGATCTCGGATCATCCGGGCGAGCTGGTGAAGACGGACAGCCCCAACTTCCTGTGCTCAGTGCTGCCCACGCACTGGAGGTGCAACAAGACTCTGCCCATCGCTTTTAAGGTGTGTATGATGACAATGCGCTGCTCTTGTCTCCGTGTATGTGTTTGTGCTGTGTGTGTGTGTGTGTGTGTGTGTGTGTGTGTGTGTGTGTGTGTGTGTGTGTGTGTGTGTGTGTGTGTGTGTGTGTGTGTGTGTGTGTGTGCATCTGCGTGCGTGTTTGTGTGTGTGTTTGCGTGTGTGTGTCTGCGTGACTGTGTGATGCTGCCTCACACTGAAACGTGAGGGCCCGCATCTTTTAAACGCACATCATTTTCAGACCACAAGCGATAACTCTACGTTCTCTTTTCATGCCAAAAACGACACAGCACCTCCAAATAGCCTGAGCTTCCTGGCAGCCATTTTTAAACTCTTCTTACAAGAGAAGGAACTTGTACAAAGCAGCACTTTACACTAGACACAAACATCGAACGTAGCAATTTAAATGGAGAGGGTTTTTAGGTAATTCAGCCTTGCCATTTAAACAGGCAAGGTGATGTCGCGTTTTAGTTTTGCTTTTCTTCCCATTTTGTTAATTTAAGCTGGCTGCCAGCAGCCTCCATGTTGAAATACTGTGTAGTGAAAATGCAGACGCTTCAAACCGGGGATGTGGTGACGTCGAGTGAACGATATCACACACTGCATTTTGGTGGCATCGCTCAGGTGTAGCCTCCTCCTCTGAAGTTTTAATGACTCTTCAGAATATGCACCACATTCATTTTTTGTTTTTAGTGTTTAATGGACTCCAGATCCTCCACAGCAACTTCTTTTTTTTGTAACTCAGAAACTTGATGAGACCGCCTTGTGATCCCGCTGCCTGGAAATCGTTTTATACTCCCGAGTCATATTGAATCCTCTGTTCTGAATTTTGCCCGAGCACTTGAAGATTCAGCACTTCACAGCTCGGGTGGGCAGAAGATAAGCAGCGAATATGGCCGTTTCTACAACATCGGGACTGGCAACCTGTCCGTGTCACCAGCCGTCAGCAGATCCCCCCCAGAGATCACATTTTGTAATCGGAACATATTTTCTACGCATGGAAAAATATATATGAATGTATATATCATTCCGACCAGCAATAAGTGAATTCAGACTCATCTTTTTGAGTCACTTGTACTGGTCCTCAAATGCTGGACGAATGCTTGACTTGAAGACGTCTGTTGTTGCTTTTCAATTTCCTCGTCTGCTGCCATACCTGCCAGATTGCAAGTTTGCTTGTCACCAAATAAGTATCTCCATGGACTTTGTTCCACCTTTTTTTTTTTTTTTTCCGGGGGGAGGGGACAGAAATGCTGCAACTGAAGAGTCCAGACTCTGAAACGAAACTCAAAAATTTTAATCTCATTCATGTCTGTCGAGGACATCGTCAAATCGTTGCAAATCTGAATCAACCGGATGGAAAATCTTCGCTTTTGTGGTATTTTTCTGTTTATTTGTTTTTTTTGTTTTGTGTTTTTGGACCTTGAGTTCAACAGGAAGCTCCCGACTGAATAAACTGTTTGCAAAGTATAAATTACAGGAAATTCGTCGGGATGTTTTTTATTAGCTGAAAATTGATATCTAAACCTGCTGTTTTTGTTTCGTTTACTTCTGTGTTTATTTTATTTGTTAATCCATCTCTTGATTCTTCTAACTTGTTTCTTTCATCATATACAGCTTAGGGTTGTTTGTTACTTTACTTGCATCATTGTGTGACAAAATAGTAGAGTAGTGTGTTGTTAGCCGCAAATGCTAGACATTGTTTTCTATTTTGTAAGTATACAATTTTTAGAAAATGACTAGCTTTTAACTCAATTGTCTCTTTTAAATGCTCTTTACCTTTGATTTGTTTGTTAAAAAGAAATATTTTTTCTCTAATTAAAAAAAACACCAAAACCTTAATATTGTGTTATTCTGCTTCTGTCATTTATTCTCACTCCTTTGCAGTTAACTGTGATTGTGCAGTGTTTTGTGGCCCATCTATTGCATCATTTTGTCAAGTTTTAATTAAATTTAATAAATTCCTCTTAATAAGCTACTTCTATATGCATATCGCTGCCTTTTAAACTAAAAAAAAAAAAAGTATTATGAGCTATCAATGCTCACTGATGTCAATAAAAATCTGCTAAACCTTAAGAGAACAATATCTTATAATGAATTTTATTTCAAAAATGTAATCATGATAAACTATTCTTCTAAACCAGGATAACAAATCACTCAAGCAACCAGCATCCAGTAAAGTAGGACTGAGGTTTTATACCCCGGAGCTGGATAAATGATTGACAGCCTCATCTCGCCACCCCAGAAATCGATTAAATTATATTGACGGGCGCATCTGTTTACAACCTCAATACGTTAAAAAGCTTATTAACTAGTTGCGGTTATTGAGAGGGGTTCTGCAGGAACTGAAAGTCTTTGTGATATTTTTTTAGAGCAGTATTGCTGCAGTGGCCCATATTGTGGCGGCAACGAGAGAAAAAAAAATCACAGTAATGTATTTTCCTTGGGGCCAAATGTGGTAAAATGATAAAAACAGTCATCACGAAGCCTTTTGCAGAAATTCGGGAAAGTGTGACCGTGCAAAGGCAGTCGAAGTGGGAGGAACACAATTGCACTAGTAATTGGCCGATTCCCAACGGTTGACGACAAAGGTGCTTCAATTTCCTATTTCCCCGTCCCTTTCAGGTCTTTTCGTGCCAATAAACCGACTGTCTGTTTGTCTTTTGTTTTTTTCAAGTTGACTTAAACCATAAACGTCCGTTGAAGATAAGTGTCCTACTTTGCAGATGTACATTAGGATTTGTCGCCCATGTGAGCAACATTTATGCTTCATCAGAAACGGGGCTCGCTATCTCATTTTATTCTTTACTTTGCATTTGTTGTTCTTTTTGTTTTTTATACAAATTATCTTATTTGTACCTTTTTGCCTCTTTATTTTGATTACCAGTCCGTAATTTCACATGTGTGCGCGTCTGTGTGTTTCTGAATCCGCACTAATATGACGTCAAGATCGTGAAGGTGTAATTTACTAATTGGCCACTAGATGGCGCCAATTCATAGCCAAGGATCCGAGTCGCTCAATTAAGAAAGGAAGCAGAGAGCAGGGATTCTGATACGGTGGCAGTACTTCCAAACTCATAAATTACTCGGTATTTTTCTAGTAATACATTATGTACTCGTGCTTTCCACAGTAATGCACACCTCTAAATACAAGTGCCATTCATTCATTCATTACCCATTCTTAATTGAACGTGTTTCAGGCCGAGGACCCCCAAACTGATGTAGAGATGGAGCAGGGACCCTGTGCTCTAGATATATTGCATAAAATTGTGATTTCTCACAAAACTGTGTTTAGTGCCGCGTATAAACGTAACTTGTTGTTTTGCATTTAGTACTAAGCTATCCACATAGTACAGAGTTCAAATATTGATGTTTTTCTGTCTGAAAGGTAACATCTCCTGCTTCCATTTATCCATCCTCCACTCAAGGTTGGGTTCATGTATTTAATGTTGAGAAATCGGGGGAAAAAAATATTTGGAAAAAGTTTATAATTGTCTAATCAACTAAACAAGTCACAACCCTCCCTCAAAGTCCTTGGATCTTCACCTATCGTGGGGGCTTTCTTTGCAAATCCCAGATGTCAGCGGTTGAGAAGAAGGGTTTAACCTGCGTTTGGTCACCTGTCAGTCACAGGGCCACACATTGAGACACGCAACCAATCAGTGTTGTTCACACCTACGGACAGTTTGGCGTCTACGGCAGACCGACTGACTGCTCATGGACAGAGGACTAGAAGAATATGGAGAATTTACGAAGAGGAACACGGAGAAACTACAAATATGGAGAAACTACAAACAGGAGCACTGAGAAACTACAACTATGGAGAAACAACAAACAGGAACATTGAGGCCACAACTGTTTATTGACCCACTTTGTGTTCATAATGAGGCACCATTACCCCCCTTGAAAATAACTGTATGTCATAACTTTTAACTATTTTTTAACATCCATCTATGTGATTAAATGTGTAATTTTAAACGTAAGGAAAATAGACATGAGCCGTGACAGGGAAAAGTAGTTTGTGAAGAATATTTCAAAACCATCATGTAAGATAATCTATCGAACCCCTATAATCCCGGAAGTATCCCCTCACCCAAAACAGCATTTGTAGCTGTATAAATCTCTGTGATCCAAAATGTAAAAGGTATTCAGATGTTTCATTGTACACACTTCACAAACAAACTGCCTCTTTAAGATTTCTCGAGGTTCTCCTCGACACGTTTTCCCATCGCAACACGGTCAAGTCGTTTGGAAATATCGAAACGGTGACACAGAGGTCAAGTTGAAGTAAAAGACATTTGGTTGAGTATTTCAGTCTCTTTTATTACACTTTAACAGAAAATATCCACACGTTTTGAGGACGAATGCACATTTTTACGTTCGTTTTAATCGTCCATTGTCATGACGGCCCTTTTGAGGTTCGGACAAAGACTCTCATTCTCTTCTTGGCACTAAATTTCGTTGCTGAGTTCACTCAGGACAATAAATCACTTTTTTTATTTCCCTCTTCATCGTAGAGAATGCGCAGGAGGGCAGATGGTAGGACACGCTGTCAGTCAGGGGTTCTTTACTGGAAAAACAAACTGTCTCCTCTCTGAAAATGTAGCATCTACGATTCAAAGACCACTCAGGCTTTTTATTCATTTTTTTTTTTTTTAATGTGACAGCGTACGTACATGCTTTCTGAAGACAGTCGGCCGGAAGCTGGAGATATCAAATGAATACAATTCTAAATAGGTTCAATTCAAAAAAAAAAAATGAAGCATTAAGTTGTTTTGCACTTATATTCAAGGTACTGGTTTCAGATAACTGACCAGCTTTCTTGTTAAAAAAGAAAAATTAATCTGTCTTACTCTATTTAGATGACTTCTTTGTAGATATTTCAAGAAAAGTGAAACCCAGAAATAATCGATGTTTTCTTTTGAAAAACCAGGTTGCATTTTCACCAGTTATCGTAGGAGGTGTTTCATCATGTAAGTTTCATAATTCTTCTTTGCAAAAAGAAAAAGGTTGCACTTACATTTCTGCTTCGAGGCGGCGGCTCAGACAGAAACCGTCCCGTGAAAGACAGATTTTAACATAAAGCTGATATTAATTTTAGATTTCAACGTCGGCCTTGCATGGGGTTGAACCTAGCTCTGGGGTTAGACATCTGCAAAGATAATATCTTTGTTTCACTGGACTTTAACACATCAAGTGTTAAAAAACTTTGAATTCTGGCCCTAAGTGTGATTGGTGGTGTGTTGTCACGGTGATGATGACTTGGGGGGGGGGGGGGGGGGGGGGTCAACAGGAAAAAAAAGGGGGGGGGGGGTAGGGGGGAAGAAGACACGCCACGGAGCGCCCCCAG
>CAAKHD010013761.1:19747-47728 GCA_901007705.1 Fistularia tabacaria | reverse complement strand
AAAAAAATATATATATAAAAAAAGTGGAATATATTCTTTCTAAAAAATTAAAAATATTAAAAAAAAAAATATATATATATATATATATATATATATATATATATATATATATATATATATATATATATATATATATATGTATTAAACATAAACATAATGAATTTCACTGCATTATCAATTTAGAAGTACCCAGTGGCGAATGTTTTAGGTGCTTTTTAAAGTCAATTTCACATTTCGGACATTTTATGGACGAATTTTATGGTTTATAGACTCGCATGTGTGTATATCCCTTTTTATAGTGTTGTTGTATATTTTGAGTTCTAATTTGTAAAGCATTATATTCAATTCTGTTTGCCTGTTTGTTTCCCCTGCACATTTTTTGACATAAACTCAGGAAGGAACCCACGTCTGCTGTTCACACCTTACAGTTTTCCATCACATACAGATCGATTACACAGATACAGATTGTTTCATTCAAACAAACTCTCTATTGTTTGTTTTCCTTATATTTAAATTAATCCGCTAAGTGTAAACAAATAGTGAAAGCTGATATGTACTTCAAAACTAAGACCCAGCTTCATCTTTATTTACCTCATTTAAATAATATAAAAAACTAAGTTAAAAATCATCTTCCATTTTTCATCTTGACAAATTATTAATATTATTATGATTTTGAACCTCAGAGGAGAAAATGTCAATTTTATCGCATTCAGCACGTTCAGTGAGGCTGAACTTAATTCAAACAACATCAGAGAGCTTGTTCCTAATGCTGCACTTTTAAAGTGTAAACATAGCATACATCCCTTTGGTTTTAATTCTTTGGTTTTCCTCTTTACGCTTTTAAACTTTATTTGAACACTTTCCATTTTTCTTGTCAAGTTAAACAGCGTGCCCGTATCCAAACGTGTTATTACAGTGTTATGTATAGATATCGAACATTATTTTTCTCCCCCCCCACTGTGTGTCCCTAATGTCTGTTTGATGCCCAGCAGGGCTGAATCAGTCGAGGTGAATCTGGGTTAGTCATCCATGTCGGGAAAACACACATGCACAGAGAGCCCACTGCCCTTTCTATACAATGCCCCCCACATCCCCCCTCCTTCACCCCCAGATTGACCCTCTGCAATCGTCCCCTTCCCTGCCAAACTCTATTTACAGGGATGGTGTTTGGAAAGAGTCAAATTTCCATCCTGTAAAATTGTTTAAAGGGAACTTGGCGTCCTCTGATCCCCCATGTTTTGGACTGCCCCCCCCCCCACTCCCGAGGTCTTGTGTGTGTGTGTGTTTGCGTGTGTGTGTGTGTGTCGGGGGGGGGGGCTGTTTCCCACCAATGGGGGGCTCCTGGGTTTGGAGACATTCCTGGAGGTCGGTGCAGCAGGATCTAGTTGTCTCCCATGGAAACAGAGCTAATAAAGTCCGGGGAGGGTTGTAAATTTTCTCATTATTTGGCTCGCAGCCCGGAGGCAACTAGGTTGGGGGGGCAGGGGGGACTAAGCCGGATCTGCCCCCCCAATCTCTCTGATTCCGGCCTGTTGAGTAACGAGCAACCTCCATGAGCAACGAGTCGCTTCTCGGACCCGTGGTTCGCTAACCTCCATGGTAGATTTAGCCCAAAATAGTCATGTTAAAAGAAATATTACTTTTATTTTACTTTCATCACAAACTACAAAATCGGTGGGTAGTACCCAGTATCCACAAATGGGCACTTCTAGTTTATTAGCAATGCAGTTTCTTATAATTGCTCATTTGGATCCAAATGGGAGTTGCGTCTCACTAAATGAAAGTAAACAGTCAAAACCCGAGTTGAAGCCGTTGAGGTGATTCCGAGTTTGTTCTGTCGGGTCATTTCGTCATCAGATCGGCCGCTGAGTGAGTCCGCTTTAAAAAATGTGAAAATGGAGCGTCTCCATTTGAGGACTGGTCATACCGACGGTCTATCGAGTTGCGTATTAACAGGAAATTGAGCGATCCTTGGTAGTACACTGATTATTACATCAGCATCAGTTACCAGAAACCAAATCCTCTGAGCACAAAATGAAATAAATTCTATATCCATACCTTGGCTCATTTGAAATAGTTTGACTACATTATGTTACTGACGAAATTGTTTTTGGTATATTAGAAGTGTTTACATTGACTTAATTCATTATGATCCCAAAACTCAGTGAGTCTGCTGCTTAGAAATGAGTATAGATGTGTTATAGACAATCTGTAAGGACGTTAGCTCTTTTTTCCGCCCAGTGAACGTTGTGGACTTCTGCGGCCAGACCATCCGGGGCGACGGCATGATCATCAACTCGCACCAGGAGTCCAAGAAGTACTACTTTGTCACCATGGCTACCGACTGTCACCTCACCATGCAGGCCAGTTCCCCAAAGGACAAGGTCCAGTTCCATTTCCGCTTCTTCCTGGTGTACAGTTTGCTGCGAGTGGCCCCTTTGAGCCCGGCCCCCGCCTTCCCCGAGTCCCCTCGCGGCTCAGCACCTTTCAACCCCAGACTGGAGCCCACTTCTGGCGAGACTCAGGGCGACCCTTGTCACGCCGGCTCATACGTCCAGTTCTACGACGGAAGGGACAGGAACTCTCCCCCCTTGGGGCCTCCGCTGTGTGGGAAGAGTCCGCCCCGGCCTGTGCTGTCCACGGGAAACTACCTGACCCTGAGGCTTGTGACCCGGGGAACCCAGCCCAGAGTGGACTTTGTGGGGGACTTCACCTCCTTCAGGCTTGGTATGACGGACACATCCACCATTCATTCATTCATTATCTACACCACTTAGCCAGTACTCAGTTACGGGAGTTCTAGAGCCTATCATGGCTGTCATTGGGCGATAGGCAGGGTTCAATCTGGACCTGTCGCCAGTCAATCACAGGGCCACATATAGAGACATACAAGTATTCACCCTGTTATTCACATGCCATATATGGACATGCAACCATTCGCCCTCTCATTTGCTTATCATGCAGTGACAACTGTCATCCACACGTCATGTTGAGACATACAACCAGTCACCCTTTCATTCACAGGACATGTAGACACATAGAACTGTTCAAACCAATCATAGAAAGCCCCCCCACCCCACCCCCGCCGTCGGGATTTGAACTAGGGACCTTCTTGCTGTGAGGCGGAAGATCCAAGATTCTGAATTACATCTCTTGTTCTATTTCTACAAATGTCCGAATATGTTGCATCCCGATCCCGTAAAGTGGCGATAAAAAACTAAATGAGGCTAACCAGGTTAACCAAAATAAATCCCCGAAAATGAATAAAATGTCAAAGACCCCGACATAAAATTCAGTTTCTTTCAGCAAGTGTAATCATTTCAAAAGTTTTAGGTGATTCTTTGGAGAATATAAAGAGCATATCTAGCTTCGTAAAAGGCGCATATATTCGTATTTTCTTTTATTGATTCTGATGAACCAATGACAAATGGGTTCCCCCTCTCTCCCCCTCCCAGGATTCAACCAATCGGAGTGCAGCAATGACCCCTACTTTACCTGTAGGAATGGAAAGTGCATCCCTCTCAGTCTGGTGTGCGACGACAAGGGCATCGACAACTGCGGGGACGGCAGTGACCTGGAGGAGAACCTGACCACTGGCTGCAAAGGTCAGTGGGGTCACGAGGTCGGGGTTCAAAGTGGAACAAAACTGAGATGTCAAACGTTTAACCCGAATCTATGATTTCATTAGCAGGCCAGCTTCTTCCTCCCGAACCGCCTCCGCCCATAGCAACGCCGGCCCCGCCCTCTGTGAACCGGCCCACGGCGGCGATCCCCGCGCGCATGAACTGCGGCGCGCCGGACAGCACGCCCAGTCACGAGTCAATCGCGGGTAAGTTACAAAAAAACAATGTTTCTTTTTCACGGAAAAGGGGATCGACCAGCCGGTGGGCCGTAAAACACCAGCCAGGTGGAGGACGGGCAAGCAGACAGGCTGTTTGGGATGCAGGGCACCACGATCCCCGGGCAGCGGCTGAATGGAGGCCACCATTGAGTTGTTAATTTCTCCCCCGAAGCCTCGTAAAGCGGGCAAAGAAAAAAAAATAAATAAAAGAGAGCGTCCCCTTTTCTGCTGCGGGATCAGTGTGGTTGTTAGGAGCACTCTGAGGCCGGACTGACACGGAAAACAGACACTCCTCTGTTCGGGACGACATCAGGCTGCGGCCAAAGTTGCCAAAGCTCAGCAAACTTTGGCCGAACCTGTGGACGGAGAAATTAGCATTTCGGATTAATGTCGGCTATAAGATGTATTTTATTTTCTTATAATGTACGTCTTTGTGGCATCCCATTGTGTTCTTATTCATATTTGTTGTGTGTGGATTTTGGAATGGATTTTTTTGGGTAAATTGGGTAAACAGCTTTTCCTTCCGAAGCTTCTTCTCTTCAGTTCTCCTCTCGTCTCTTTTCCTTTCCTTCCCTTTCTTCTCCTCTCCTGTTTCTTTCATTCCCTCTCCTTTCCTCCCTCTCCACTTCTCATCTCCTCTTCTCCTCTCCTTTCCTCCCATTTCCCCAAACTCTCCTCTCCTCAAGTCCCCTTTCCCTTCCTTTCCTCTCCTCTCCTCTCCTTCATTTCCTTTCCCCTCTTCTCCTTTCCTTTCCTTTCTTTCCTTTGCTTTCCTTTCCTCACCTCTCCTCTCCTTTCCTCTTCTGCCATTCAGTCAAACCACATATTTTACGTTTTCCTTTTGAATGTTTCTGGTTTAAACCCAGCCTTTGAATAAATGGATTTTCCTTTCCTTTTATTTCATTTCCTGTCTCCCGTCCTGCGTTCCCACTAATGGAAAGGATTATTCGTGTAACCTGGGCTTCTCTCTCCCTCTCCCCTCCTTCCAGACTCTCCTGCCTCAGCGTCTGTGCTGGTCCTGTACGTCCTCCTGGGCGTGGTGGCGGGTGGCCTGGTTCTCTGCTGGTGCTGCTGGTCCCCCGGCTGGTTCCTGTGGCGCGTCAGTATCTGCCGCTTCCTGCCCTGCTGCAACTCCGCCTGCGCCTCCTGCCACTTCTGCGCCCACAACAAGGAGCACCGGCTGGCCAAAGTCACCCCGCAGTCGCCAGTGGGCGGGACAGCGGCAGGCGCGGCCGCCGCCGCCAACAGCGCCGACGACAATGTCAATGTGTAGAGGTGGCTTGTGGCGGACAGATACTGCAGTAGGCAGTGCTGAGTGGCCGCGAGTCCGAGAGGAGGTGAGTTTGACGCGGGCTTTAATTTTTTGCCGATGCAGGAGACGAGACTGCTGTGCTTCCGAGATGCAGGGTATGAAAGTATGAATGTATCGGAAAAGGATCAAGGGTTTTTTGATTTATTTTTTATTTTTTTTTTTTTCCATTGTAAACCCTTTTTCTTACACATTATAATGGGTCTTTTGAATAGAGTTCCAATGACAAATGAAAAGTGCTGCCTGAATTGCTCAGCTGATCACAAAAGTCTGATTCAGATTTTAGGTTGTGTATTTTTTTTTCTGAGATGTAATAGTGCTTTCTTGTCAGATTCCGCCGCGGTAAACTTTGACAGCTGTGACCAAAAAGTGTGCCGCGGACACACGCTGTGTGGAAACACACTCCAAAAAACTGACCTCCTGTCGACAGCAGCTGTGTCTCCCCCTTGGAGAAATTCTTTAAGGCTTTCCACTTTCTGCCCTCAGCCTCAGTGTTTGTCAGATGAAGTTTGGACCTTTTGGAAATCTTCAGGATTTTAGTAACAACTTTAAACTGATATTTCATTATTCTCCCGTCCACACAGAACGCATGGCAAAGCATCACCCTGTACTTTAAAATAAAAACAATTAGAAATATGATTGGCCCTTTTTCAAACTCTCAGATTTACGTCAGAGGTAAAGTCCAGCGGATGGTATCTAACAGTGCAGCTTTGCATATGTCAGATAAAATAAAATAGAATTAGATAAAATTAAGGGTATTTGGAAAAACAAGCTCTCTTGCATTTGCTGGCTCAGATCTAACAATGATGGTGTTACCATGGAAATGCATTTTCTGATAAAAGTACAATTACCCCCATTCATAAAACTGCAGATGACCTCTGAAAAAAAAACATGTAATCATCACTTAACGTTAAAGCACTGACAACAACTTAAAACGTAATTTCCACTTCTTTTAATAGTTTATCCATTTTTAGTCCCATAGGCCGTGACTAGCTGACATGTTACTTATATCTTTTTTTCTCTTGCTAGACCACGAACATCTCTCATATTCATGCTCTTTTTTTTTTTTTCAATTTTTGTGTATTTAGAAATACATCTAAAAACATGTAGCAAATGAATGTAGGCCCTGAATTACTCAGATCTGAAATGTCTCTAAATGTGAATCTGTGATGAACTGATCCAGGGTGAACTCTGTTAATGAATGAGTGAACAAAGAAATGAACAAATTAAGGAATCGACCAACCATCAAACCAGTGAATGAATATATGTATATCTTCTGAATCCAAGAATGGATATTGTAATTATGCCATTGCAATCATTCTACAGCCAGGTTCTTAGGCCCAAAAAAGTTTTCTACAAATTTGACTGTTCTTCTGAAATTTAGCCTGGCTCCGGAGCTGTGACATGTCCATTCGAGAAGGTGCTTGGTGCCGAAACATCTCCGCGTACTTGATGTCCCAACAAAAACGGCGGCAGCATCTGTCAACCAGATGGGTGAAATCCTAAAGCGAACCGATGCATCCACCGGCCGCATCATGATTCTTTTCGGTTTCGTAAAATGCCGGTACCGTCGTCAGACCTTGTGCTGAGGAAGAGGGTGTTAGGCTTTTGAGTTTAAAGGTTTCAGGTTTCCTGGAGGCGCAAGACGAACCGTATATCTTTTAAGGGCTGAAACGGAGCCCCAATAAATCAAGCGAGACCGATGGATTGATGTATTTGAAGTTGAATTGTCTGCTCACGCCGAGGCTATATATATGTACAGTAAAAAGTAGGCCAACCTGTGTTCATGTGTTCAGGAGGACAACCTTCTTTGTCTCATGGCTCCATAAACCGTCTCTCCGCAGCCACACTGTGTGCCGAGTCACTGAATTACACCGAGCCCCCCGCTTCACTGGAGGGGATTTGACTTGTGTTCCCAGTGCGTCACGGGGCCGTGCGCTCAAACCGACAGCGTGTTTCCAGGTTGCCGGGCTGCCGAGCTCGGACGCACGCAGACATGTTTTTCTCTGCGTCGCTGAACGTACGGGGAATATAAGAGGATCCGGCAGTACGTACAACGTCATGACAGCGACCGGTGCGATATGCGAAAAACAAAACCTACAGTTTACGGAAAGCTGGTCTGTAATCCACAGCTCAGTCTCGTGAGTTGAGGGATCAATGTTCCCTTGACGAAGGAAATCGAGACCTAGTGAGACCCATTTCTTAGGTAATCATCCTGATTACCTAAGAAATGTATCAGAAACTTAATCGCAATCAAAGTGTTTTACAAGGATGTAAGACCTCTGCCGAGCTGACGCTCCAACAATGTCCAGTGTCAGTAAGACAATAGATTTATGATCAGATATCCACTAAATATTGGCTGAAAATTTGAAAAATGTTTGATCACACAAAATTAATCCAATGTTAGTTTCCAATAGTGGACATAAATCCATTATCAAAATGTTGAAATCTCCCAATATGACATATGTATATGCTGCATATATTGCTCAATGCAATGTAACACAGCTTAATAAAAATTAATATGATGTTACATATTTTTAACATGCAATGCATGAAACACACCATAGTTGACTTTAGTGTAATATAAATGTCTAAATGCAAAAACACTGAAATAAAGGATAACATGATGCATCGCACTAAAGACACCCATAATGTAGTGTAATAAAAAAGTCAGCGTGTCCTCCCCCAGGGTTCGGGAAAAAAGGATGAAATTAAGGGGAAACCTTTTAGATTTCCTCCGAACATAAGTCACCAATAGAATTTCCATCCGTGGCCACCGATGGACACCCAAAAGACCAAGACATCACTTTTTTTCAGCTGATAACCGTGACCTTAGAAAGCTCAGCTGCAGTCCGTTCTATTTTATTCTTCCTGGGGGGTTTTTTCCAACCAAGCGGACCAAAAACATGGAGCTGCATTCATCAACTCAACCAAAATGAATCCTGCCGTATGTCATTGCTGCTGATGTTTATGTTTTGTTTCTTGGTTTGTTTGTTTTTCCTTCACATACATATTGCAATGTTAAATATGATGTTTTTGTTTTTTTATGCATTTTATCGAACGAGTGAACGAGGCTTTTGAGACGGTGGATCCAATTTCTGATTATTCGTTTTCATAAAACTGTTGCATCATAAATTAGGCACGGATTTACAAGCAAAACTGTTTTCTATAATGACATGAAAATGATGTACTTTGTGGCATTTATTACAGAAAAAGATCAGTTCAATATGCATACGTGTATATCAGTATTTAAAACGCGTGTACATGCTGCATATAGACAAAAAGAAACATGTATTTTTTTTATCATCATCTTTTTCAAACAAATCTTGATGTGCTTTAGGTGTTTCGGGTAATTAAAATGTAGCAGCTTTATTCATCACCCACCAGTGACACAAACATTTTTTAAGAAATATCAAAAAGCAAGATGCTGTGTTTGACTCTATCATTGGACGTATTCTGTGAAATAAAGTTTTGACTATGAATGTCACTTCTTAAGTCATGTTGAACTATTAGTTTTGTTCTTATTTTTTAATATTTATTATTATTATATATCTAATCCCCTCGAGCAGATTTGTCGTTTGCCCTCCAAACTGTAGCGTTTGCTCATGACTGCGTGACAGGCAAGCAGAAACAGCAGAACGGCAGAGTTCAAACAATATTGCCGAGAGCAATTTTTTTTTTCAAACTTGTGGGTTTTGTTTTGTTTTTTGTATCTTTAACACAACATTAAACACCCAGTTGAAAAATGAAGCCTAGACTATAGAACATGCTGGCTTCCACCCAATGCTTGCAGGGCAAACAGGCCACTATTTCCTTCATTCCCACCACTCTGAACCAGCTACGGGCAGACTGGCTGCTGGCTGCTGGATCCCTTTCTCTGCCGTCTCAGAAAGTATTCAAAAAAGTATTCATGAGGCTTATTCTGCTGGAGTTTTTAACTGATGTTGGTCTTTAAGCCTTTTGATTCGAGGCGTTGCCACCAAGGTTTTGTTTGAATATGCTTTTAAAGTGCACGTAGGTTAGAAATGTATGTTTGTTACAAGGCCCGTATCCTGGCGGGGAGCTCTGATTCTCCTAAATCTCGGTGACAACGCGGCAAAACTAAAACAAACAAGGCACAGAGAGACTTAAGTATGTGTGTGTCTTTGTGCTATGCAGGCACTTCATTCTCCTCATTCAAACAAGCTAAAATGTTTTGGGAAAACAAGGCAGATCAATGCGTGGTTTAATGTTAATCGGGTTCGGACACATAAATAATCCACCTGATTTAAATATCCAGCTGAAGCGTGTCCTGTTTCCGGTGCTCATTGTCACCAAAGACAATATACCTTGTCCACATATTAGTTTTCGGCGTTTTTTCTCACTGATCAGTTTGAAATACAGCCCCCGCAGTTTCAGAGATATATTTTCAGTCGCCCGAAAACAGCCAGTGTCTGAGAGGAAGGAGCACCGACTGCCAGGTTGACACTCGGGGAGGGGTTGGCGTAGAGTTCGCTTCACACTGTGTGTGTTGCCTTTTGTATCCACTGGCAACCTTTCAAGTTAAATCCCTGTTTCCATGAAAGACAGAGGGGAAAAAAACCCTTTCCCAAACCCTTTGTCACTTTGATTTGAGTCCCTACAATTGACCTTTTGACCCCTCGGTTTAACTGATGCATTGTACGACTGGAGGGTTCATAATTTTGCCCAGCTTGTTGACACAAGTCTGTTTTTTTTTTCTGCAGAGTCATTAAAGTCAGAAAATGATTTTCTGACCTCCTTAAATAGAGGGAGAGCACTTGAACTCCATTTGACCAGGCTTTTAATCGCTAAAAGGATTTTTTGTTTTTAGTTTACCAATGCAGATTATATAATTATTACATAATGATGTGATGTATCTATCCTAAAGTGAGGGCCTCAAATCTGAGAGATCACTCAGAGTAGATTGAGTTGTCACCCTCATCACAATCCAATATGGCCTTGCCTTCACTGCCTTTTGATCGACGACCATTTCCCCCTCCCCGGCTCGCTACCGTGGTGCACTCAAACACGGAGCTAACCCCGCCCGAATCAGTGCAGGTCAACCGTGATGTGAGCGTAACCCATTTCATCGCTCGCTCAGGCCATCACTCAAACTATTCTTAGGCTAAGGAGTATCGTGTTTACTCAGGGTTTTTAGGGCCCTCTGCTCGTGTGTGTTCACGTGCCACGCCTGCGCTATTGTTCCGTGCGATATCTCAGCTCGCCATGCCGCCGGAGCACTGACCCTATAAACTCTGCGGTCGGCCATTAAACCACCTTTGGGGGGGGCCGTGCTCGCAGCGGAGTGGGGTCGACACAAGAGTGTACATCAGCGCGGCCCGGGTTAACACACACTGACAGGCTGGTACGCTTAGGTGCGGCCGTGTGACTTCCCGTGAGGTTCGAGTTCATTTGGAGATCCAAAAGGATATAAAAATACTTTGTTGATCCTTGAGGACATTGTGCGATCCCGAATGCACCATACAGAAGACATGACGTGAAACAACATGAGATAAAGAGAACTAAATAATTAAAGATAATAAAATATAAGGGGTTTCATGATTTAAGATAAATACGTTACCAGAGCAGAATACGACAATTCTACTTTTTAACCGACTCCTGTAATTGGTCAGTGTGTCACTGGAGTGGGAGTTGAGAATTTCCCTCATCTTGGACAATATTCTCTGAGAGTCAGAGAGTCAAGCTCCAGCTCCTGAGCATTGTCAAGTAGATGTTGAAGGACCTCAGGAAGTACAGACGTCTCTGGCCCCTTTTGTTTGTCCAGTTCAGTTTGCTGTCAGTGTGCACGCCAACTTATTTGTAGTCCTCCACAATCTCCAGCAGGTGATTTGTACCTTCTAAAATCCACAATGGACCCCCTTGTCTTCAATACGTTGAGCTGCAGATGATTTTGCTTGCACCTAGAGAGGAAGCCGTCCATAAAAGCACCGGTATTCCGACTCCCCTCCACCAATGCATCAGACTACAGCCGAGTCCACGTTTTGTTCTTCGTATAGATCTGACTCAAGAAGCCGTGTGAACGTAGATAACGTTCGATAGTTTATGGAAAACAATTTACCGCACAATCAGGAACTTGCCTCCAACGACATAGCAGTTATTCACAATTATACCGATAGGATGTGAGGATGCAACGCTAGGAGAGATAGCATTTGGCTGCATAGTAAATGTGCAAGCTTAACCCAATTTTTCCCTAATTTCATTAGATTTATTTTCCCACAATTTTTGTAAATATTTGGATTTTGCCTTTAACTGGAGCTAGCATTGACACAACAGTAATGATAGCAAGAGGGTGGTGCAGCTAAAGGTAGCTGGTGAGTATTAGCATCATGTCCATTAGCACATTCAAGGTATTCAGCTGCCAGATAATGTCCATCTTTATAGGTGGTTGCTGGTTTGGGTTTTGGAATATTGCGTGTTGTTTGTCATACAGCTTCCAAAGTTGGATATTGTCATAGCAACCCTTGACAAGGAATTATTCTGTTCTTCATATAAATATGACACAACCAGCTGTGTAAATGTAGACAATGTTCAATAGTTACGGAAAACAATTAACCAAACAGTTTGAGAATGATCAGAAAGTCGTCTGCAACGACTAAATATGACTTAGGAAGCCGTGTAAACGTAGACAACGTTCGATAGTTTATTGAAAACAATTTACCGTACAATCAGGAAGTCGCCTCCAACGACACAGCGGCTATTCACAAACATTCTGATGTGATGCGAGGATACTACGCTAGGAGAGTAGCATTTGCTGCATGGCAAGTGCGCAAGTTTAACCCCTTCTCTTTTT
The DNA here is from genome assembly GCA_901007705.1 of Fistularia tabacaria. NCBI lineage: Eukaryota > Metazoa > Chordata > Actinopteri > Syngnathiformes > Fistulariidae > Fistularia > Fistularia tabacaria. The sequence continues at coordinate 35,767 of CAAKHD010013761.1, read as the reverse complement.
TTATTTTCATTTGATTTATTTTTCCACAATTTTTGTTGCTGGCTTTTGTTTTGGAATGGTACGTGTGCTGTCTTTTTCGTACAATTCCCAATGTTTAGTATTGTCAAAGCAAGCAAATTATGTTTGAAGAGATGCGAGACGGAACGGCAGCATCGGTGTTATAAAGGTTTTCACTGGGCAAACAGGATCTTTTTGCAGGCTAATTTTTACTATAAAGCAGAACTAAAAATAAAAATAAAGATTTTTTGACCTCAAAGGATTCCTTAATTAAAAATAATAATTCTGATAATCATACATTTTATTTATGGCGCCTTACTTGGCATTTATAGTCCTGGTGTCATTATAAAAAAAAAAAAAAGTCACATTACTGAGGATATTTGATTGATTTACTCCCTGACAATAAAGGAGGAATGTGCTTACTTATACCATTTAATACTCTTTGTATTTAAAAAAATCTCAACTTGATCTTGAAACAATTGAAAAGCACAAAAGCTTAAAAAAATCTGTTTTTATTGAAATATCTTTTAAAAAAAATTGCACATTATATACATTTACAACAAGGTCAAACCAGACATGCGGTCTTTTCACATTGGGATGTTGGGAAAGCAATTCAGATACATCTAAAACAGCAGGTGGTGCTGGTCAGCGGCCAAACAATCAGCTTGGCGGTTATAAAATCTGATCTTTCTTTTCCCCCCTTTTTTTAAAAACAACAAAAATAGGTTTTAAGTTTTTTTTAACCAACAGGCCATTGTTGGCAGGCATAAGTGCCTTAAAGATGTTGTACAATTGTCCCAAAGGTCTATTTAAACAGTGATCATTTCTCAAGTGAACCTAAATGTGACCAGTTTTCTGGAAACACACACACACACACACAGACACACACACACACACACACACACACACACATATGCCGACAGCACTTGAATGCATCATCAACCAGCAGCAAAAAGTCACAGATGTCGCTGCTTTAGACGCCTCATGCAGCCCTGGTGACAGTATGGCAGGAACAGTCAATAAATAATGAGGGACCCAGCGTCTCTGTGCTTGGTTCTAAGAGGCGTGCAGCCGATTGGCCAGACCCCTCTGGCTTAGTGTACGAGTCTTTACAAGAGCGGCGACCTCCACCTCCTGACTTTCAGCTTGCTGCCTTCTCTGCTCTACGGCCCTCTTCTCCTCCTGAGCCATCAGCTGGAGCATCTCCTCATCCATGGGCTCCCCGTCGGAGAAGGGGTGACACACCAGGTCAACCAGGCCGATGACCGTCCCGAGTACTGCAAACACGGATCCCACCAAGTAGACCCTCAGCAGACCCCGGCTGGGCCTCTGACTCAGCATCTCTTTGGCAAAGGGAATAAACTCCTGCACGCTTTCCATTTCAGCCGAGCCACTGGGTGATGCAATTTCCCGGTCTGGAACTTATTTCTGGGTCAATTAAAAGGAAAAAAAGGAGAAAGCGATTAGGTAACTTTCAAATACATTTGTCACATACTAGCATTGGAGCCAGACACTGTGCAATATCCATCAAACATTAACGGAGTATGTTCAGCCCCCAGTGCTGGAGTGCGTCCAAGACACCTGATTTAAAGGACAGCTGGTTAGCACAGCCTGCAAAGGGTTGATAAGAAGTCTTTTTTGGACCAAAGTGTGGAACAGAAAGCGGTAGAAAACAAGACAGTAATTGTTTCCAACTTCTGCGTTTCAGATTTAATTCAACAGTTCAACCTCTTTCCCTCTGTTTCCTGAAACCAAGGCAGGTGCCAAACATGTATGTTACAGCTCAGTATCAACCAGCATGGGTGCAAAACATGTATGCTATGTCTCAGCATTTACTTGGCCTCTTTGTCTGTTCGTCAAAGGACATCTAAGCAGCATCCAAGTCCTTTTTAACGGCAGCAATTCGGACCGATCACGGTGGGAAATGGCCAGATGTCGGGCGAACATTCACAAATGACAGGTGCCTTAAAAGACACGTGATCAGTCGTCCAGAGTAGTCCAGTAGTATCCGTCTCTTGAGGCTTTGCGATGAAATATGTAGATTGTGTTGTTTTATTGTAAAAAAAATCAGCGCTGCAATCAATGCTTGCATCCTTTGACTATTTCTGAGCCAAAATCAGATTTTGCATGAATTTTAAATATGAATTGATAGATAAGTAAACAAGTGAAGATACTTAAATGGCGCAGTACCTATACAAACTTTGGAGTGGGAGTATTTTTATAGTAAATCCAATATAAATCTCTTAGCTCAGTTTAGAAATGTATTACAATATTGTGCAGGACAACACTCAAAAAAAAATCCTAAATTCTTTTTGTTGCTAGCAGATTATTTTAAAGAAAAATTTAGAAAATTAAAACAAACTTACCAGGATATATTTTCTGGAGGTGTTTGTTCTCAGATGGAGGCTTATCAAACTAATGGCTTCCAACTCTTGTCAAGGACTCACCTTTGCTGGTTACCGTGGTCACTTATATCCCCGTCGCTCCTCCCACACAAGGGCAGCTGTTTAATATTGATGATGTGGAGGGAGGGGGGAAGTAGGTGAGGGAGCGGCATGTTCGTGTATGTGGGGGGTGTCAACTCCCTGCTGCAACAAGTATTACTGAACATTTTACTGCTTGAATACTATCCAAGTTCTTCCACGCACATTTCCATGCACGTTTCCTCAGGTGTGTGGAACAGCAGCTGCCCCACTTGTCTGCACAGGGGACAGTCAATATAGAATTTATTTAGCTACATTGTTCGTTGAAAATTCGATATCTGACGCATCTCGTGTCTGACAAAAAGCAGTTTATTCTCAGGTCCTGATGACATTTTTCAAGCATGTAAAATAACTAATAATAAAAAGTAAAAAGATTGTAATCTTTTTTGTACCTTTCTCACAGGGGCCGAACCGAAAGATGTGTTTTTGGCCTATTCTCGTGCAAACATGCTTTGTAATCGTTCCCTGTGTCTCTGGGAGTAAAATTGATTATTTTCCATTATTTTCTCGAGATCCTCAACTGAATCCTGCTCAAATGTGCCCCCAAAATAACATTTGTTTTCAGGAGAGAAGGAATACTTGAATACTTGTAGAAAATTCATCAAGAGGATAGTTACACCTTGTTATCTCCTTAGTTTACTGCTAACATGATAAAAGTTTGAAAATAAAAGTGATCATGATCTACCTTCATATTTGCTTTTTCTGTTGTTTTTTTTCTAATTCGTACAGATTTTACTGGCATGGGCAGAAATATGTATTCATATATTATCTTACTTTTCTAGAATGACATTTAACTAGTAGTTAATATGTTTAAATTATGCCAAGTGCTGTTGAAAAGCTAATTCTCTCTGGTTTTTGTTTGTTTGTTTGTGTTTTTTTAAATATGCATGATGATCAAGTTCATGGTGATGTTCCAGATTAACAGGGAATCAGGGGAAAGGTTGTGTACACAAACATCCCTTCCTGAAACTGGCCCTGCTCCTGTCTGGGATGGTCAGAGTGGACGTGCTCGGGATGGTGGACGAGCTTCCACATTAAGCACTGCCGATGGTGAGTAACAACGGAGGGCTCGTGAATCACGGTGGCCGCTGACATCACACCCACACTCTCCCCTCATTGGAGACGATCATAAGATTTTCAAACCCGTTCAACTCATGAGAATGATCTTGATCAGTCAAAATATCGAGAAAAAAAAAACAACAATTTTCTTGAACAGCGGGCTTCAAATGTAATATATCAGCATCTATTTCTGCGGAAAAGGGAACAATACACACTAGTGAAATCTGTCGGTCATTGTTATAGTCAGTCTGAGTCACTCCTGTAATTTTCCTATCAATCTTTTGAAGGAAAGAAACACTGCCTATGTATTTTTCAACTGATATCAGGCGAAGAATCAGGAATTTGTTAAAACCCGAAAAGAAAGGTCATTTCAAAAGAAATTAATAGGTTTCTTATAAGCATCTACGAATGGTCAACAATGAAAAAGTAAACATGATTAAAATACTTATACCTTAATCCAAAGCTTTACCAATGTATGTTGTGAATTTTTACAGCCAGACAGAAATATGTTTGCCATCTAACAGTTTTCGTTTTACGAATGCGCTGGATCAACTCGGGGTTTAATTGCGACCCTGGCCTCCTTCCAATCGTGTCTTCTCAGCATGTTACAACAGAAGACTCGCAAATCACGATGCCGATGCCGGGGATAGAGCAAGGACCTAAACATAACTTGAACATAACCTCCTCGCCCCGCAGTTTATACGTTGGAAATCACGAAAAGCTTCACGCTATGTTTTTTCATTTTCAGAAAGGCATGCAGGTGTCTGGAGTAAACATACCTGTTGAATTGAAGAGCTGTCTTACAATGTTTGCCTTTTACATGCATCTGCTCCCTTTTTCTTTCCAAGGTTATTAACAACATCCTGTTTCACCATTTATTAATATGGGTAAGTTTCCATTGTTTCCTCATTTCAGTGAGTCATATTCTTGCATTGCGAAAACACACACGGCAGCCCGACGTGAGTTTGAACTTTAGAATAGAATAGAAAAGAAGAATAGAATATTCCCTTTATCGTCCCACAGTGGGGAAATTTCAACTACTCACAGCAGAAAGTAGAGAGTGCATGGAAAGTTATCAAAATAGAAAAACTAAGAATAAACAATGAACAGTGTTAACAATATTTATAAACAGGTAGGGCTTGTATTAACAAGTTGCACCTAAACAATATGTAAAAATAAACAGAATACAGTATAAACAGTATAAACATGCAAAATTTGCGACTAGCAGCCAACAACTGCAGTACTTGCAGTGGTAGCAGCACAGTAGTAACACTATGGTTTCTGGGTGAGTGGATGTGTAGGAGAGTGAATGAACAGACACTTTAGTTGATGAATGAAAGAATGAATGAATGAATGAATGAATGAATGAATGAATGAATGAATGAATGAATGAAATAGAAGTCTATTGAGAGCAGAGCTGAGTGTTAAATAGTCACTCAGAAGCTGCCAGGAAGGACCTGCGGAATCTCTCCTTCACACACTTGGGTTGAAGGAGTCTGTCGCTGAAGGAACTGTTCAATGCCGTCATGATGTTATACATGGGGTGGGAGGCACCTCCCTCCTCTCTCCCACTACCTGCGCTGAGTCCACGGGACCCCCCCCCAGACGGAACTGACCTTCCTTGGCAGTTTGTCAATCTTTTTCCTGTCAGCCGTTGATGGGGTGCTGATAGGCTACTGCTACAACAGACTGCTCTAAAGGAAGTGGCTGATGCGAGGACAGTGTCGGATGTTCCCCAACATCCAAAGGCAGAACTCACTTTGGGTCAAGTAACAAATCTGGATCCATTACACTTCTCTCAAACGTCATACCACCCCGTCTCTATCGCACTCTTGTTTTCTATCTCTGTATATCTCTCTCTTTCTAATCCAAAGTGGTCAAGGCAGAAGGCCGCAGCCATTGAGGTCGGATCTGTCCAAGTTCTTCTGCAGAGTTGCAGCTTTTCCTCACCGCTGTTGGAAAAAGTTCGCCAATGGGGGAATGATGGGGTTTTGTATGTCCTTCTAAAAGGTCCAGTCCTGCTCTTCATGGAGAGAGTCATGAGACAACTGCAATGTTATTTGTTGTTTTACAAATATAATTTAACTAGACTTGACCCCTGGTTGAATCCCACATCCAGACCCTTTCCAGTGATTTAGCTTTTTCAGCATAAAATTGTATGCAAGGCGAAGAAACTATCAAGAATATCAGCAATATCAGTAATATCAGTAATATCAAACGTGTTTGATATAATCATCTTTCAGTCTTTACAGGGATGTAATACAATCAACAACCAATAGATGAACTTTAGCAAAACCGCAAACAGGAAACCTGGTAGATAACCAATCACCAGAGCAGTGTTGGCAGCAGAGGCGGTATTTGTTGGCAGTACGGATGAACGGGAACGGCGAAGGACGTCCCGATCAGCAAAGACCATCCAGAAAGAGGAACGGATGGTGGCCAGAACAGTCCGGCTCGTACGATGTCAACTCTGCGACGTGTCACGACCGCACAGAGAAGGAAAATTGATGGTCCAAAATACCAGTGGCTCTGCAGATACCCTGGGGAAAACATTGCATGGTGGGAAAAAAACTGCAGAAAAAATCCTTGTGCAGTCTTGTAAATCGTTCCGCTGTAAGATTCACAGTCTTTGTAAAATCTCAGCCTGAGGCTGCGTAACAAAAGTTGTCTTTCGATGTGAGCAGCTGTAAGATGATAATTTTCCACAAGTTTCCAAATATTTTCAAAGTCTTCTGATGTTTAACTGTTATATTTATCAAAATGTCATGTTTCTCTGGATTTGATGTCGAAAACGTCTCTTAACAAACATCTTCCATACTAAACCTCATATAATGGGTTGTGTGTGAGCTTTATTGTCAAGAAAGGGTTTATCCCATTGTCCCTTTGCAACGACTCAATTTTATCTCTTCATATTGTCCCTCTTATTTTTAGGTTTTGACTCGATTGTTTTCATGCCCTTGAATTTAGAATAGAATATTTGGAAAAGCATGTGTAAATGTGTGTTGTCTTAGCGTGTGAACGTGCCTTCAGATGGAGACCCCGGGAGCCCCCAAAATAGCGGTGGCCTTTAAATCTTTGGATGACATTCTGCAAAAATTTGCCATTCATTGTCACACATACAAACACACACACACACACGAGAGAGAAGAGGTCACAAAGGCTTGCTGGACTGAGCTGATTGCTTTGACACCAGCTGACACTGACAACTCTTGCTTTGGGCTCTGAAGTCTTTTGGAAAGGGCAAGGGGTCATCGATTTGTCATTTTCCCATCCATCCCATTTCATAACCCTGCCACAGCTCATAAGTCCATTATTTGTTGGTCCGGTTAGTTTACACCGCATGTGTGGTGTGACGGATTGTCACGTAACCGTACGTGACAACCCATCCTACATCTTCAATCGAATAAAAACACACCTACGCAGTGATTTTGTCTTTTGATACGTGATGCAATAATGCATTTGTTACGATTATTGAGAAAACCCTGCATTCAATTACAGCAGAACCTTGGCAAACGAACGCCCCCAATCACGAAAAAATTGAGTTTTCGATCAAATCTTAAATTAAGTTGCGACGAAGCCCTCGGTGTACGAACGTGCAAACAGACAAACTCGCAGGTTTTCTGCATTGTGGCGTTATAGCCTTTTGGCGTTGCAGCATTTCAGCGCAGCGGCAGGCGTGTATGGTACTCCACGTTGTTGACATCGTTCATCGTTGTGTTCTCTTGTTATCCCGCTTTTTGTGTAATTTTCAGTAAGTTAACCCTCATTATAGCTCCCAAAATAGTTGAGAGTACTAGTGATGGTGGTCTTAGGATGTAGTGGTCGATCTGAAAAAATAAGGAAATGAAAGCTAAACGTGAGGGCGATGTTCTTGTTACAGATCTCACCGAGTAATAGAACATGGCTCAGGCGACCATCTGTTCAATTCTGAAGGACAAAAATAAGCCAGAGATGGCTGATGTAGCTAAAGCAGCCACTACGTTAACGAAGCAAAGGTCTCAAGTCTGTGAAGAAGTAGAAAAGTGATTGTTAGTTTGGATTTATGAAAAACAACTTGCTGGAAATAGCGTTACTGAGGGTCTCATATGAGAGAAGCCTTTACTGTTGCAGATTTAATTAAGGAAATGCCGAGTACAAGTGGTGGCAAGATGAGAATGAACACCAGAAACACAGTAGTAATTACTGTTCCATTCTGGGTTTTTTTGCCATAAGTAAACCCATAAAAAAGCTTCAAAGAGTACAGTAGGTTTTTGGGGGCTAGAGAAAGGATCAATGGGATTTACATTGATATCCAAGGCAAAAATTGATTGAACAGGGTCAAAGAACGAATACAGTTCGTAAGCCGAGGTTCCACTGTATCTTACAAAAAAACAAAACTTTGTCTCCATTAGCTTCCATCAATGGGAGTGAAGAGGGCAACTCCCCTTCCCCCCAAAGTTGTATTTACTCACTCTTCCCTGTAACTAAGGTGCACTGTTGATAGTGAGGAAACACCAGACAGTCACTGAGTAAATTTTAGCTGCTGTTCGCAGCCATTAAAGACATGAAAGTGCTTGTCTGAAGTTTTACATGTTAGCTGTGTGTATATGTGTGTGTGCGTGTGTGCGTGTGTGTATGTGTGTGTGTGTGTGTTCGTGGTGAGTCAGGGGACACACCCTTTAGTTGGTAAATGTGTCTGCGGAGTAATCCACCGGCCCTCAGGTCAATCTGGTTACACAGGGGTGATGATCAGAAGTGTGCCGTCAGCCAGGCCGATTCACACCCCCTGCCTGCAGGGCACGTTTTTCCGGACAACCGACCAAATTCATTCTTCTCCCATTGGACCGGTGTAAGTGTGGTGGAAAAACACATCGGATGCACGGACAATTTTGTAACACAAGAAATAAGTCCTTCATCGTCCACGTTTTCTGTTGAGGAGAAATCCTGGCTCTTCCCTGGTGTCTTTAATTTCCCCCACAAAATCAAAAATATGAATAATCCCTTGTCATTATGCTATTGATGGACTGTTTTTAGGCAGCACCCTTTAAAACAAAACATGAGATTATGTAATGCAGCATAACCGAAAACTGAATATATCGTAAAAACACAGAAGATACCTCCTGTTACAGATTCAACAATCGCTTTTACACTGTATGGATGATATCTTAGCTTGTCATCTGAAGATTGAACATGATTCGGGTTGATAACGACAGTAGAGTTGGTGGCCAGGAGATAAAGCCCAAGATGTGGCTAACTTGAATTTAATGAGCAATTATCCCAAACAATCGAGGTAAATTAGTGTTTATACAAGCAATTTTTTTAGCATAACCTCAGTAAAACAATTCCAATATCTCCGTATTAATGTATGTAAATCTAAGATTGGGGTCACACTCCTAATAGAAGTAACATAAGGGAAGGTAAGTTGATTTAATTTTTATTTGTTTTTTAAACATGTGTGATGCTGAAAAGCTTCTGCCCAAAATAATGTTAGCAGTAGTGTTTTCTGCTGACGCAGCCAGAGATCGAGAAGAGCTTAGGTGAAAATGGCAAAAGTGAAAAGAAACGAAGAGTAGGGTTCAAGAATACTGTATCCATAATGTCTGACTTTGCAGAGACATGCTTCTTTGATACTTTGGCATCTCAGGAATTTAAGTCTTTCGCTCTTCACGTATTTGTCAGCTGCTCGGAGAAGAAGAAAAACGAAAAAAACACCCTCAATAGCACACTCTGTGTCAAATTTACATGTAACACATGCTCGTACTACACAATATGGTGAAGTTATCACTTTAAGCAGGTAGTAAGCCTTCACTAGAACCAAGTAATAGGTTTGGTATCACATCTGGTCGCCTTCTCCACCTGCTTCACCAGCGTCTCTTTTGAACCCAATTTTTTCTTCCATTTGATCCAACATGACTCTGTTTCGCGGTAATATCTGCTATTTCCTTGAATTTTGGCTGTTTAGGTTGGCACGATGGAGCCGTCTTTTGTTCCTGTTCAGATTTGTTGGTATGACAAATCTGTTCCTGCTTATAGTTCAGTCAGAGACAGGGATCTTTGCCATGTGGAAATCTGAAATTATTTATTTATCATTGTTATTATTATTATTATTATTATTATTATTATTATTATTATTATTATTATTATTATTATTATTATTATTATTATTATTATATTTAACAAACATATTTTGCATTTGTGACAGAAAGTATTGGTTGAAAATGTAACATGTCTGACTTAATTAATACATTAAAAATATACAAGGCTTTTTGTGTTTAACATATTTTCAAATATAAGGATTGGCCTTGTTTGGCAGTATATTACTATTCTAAAAAAAACATGAAACTTAACAGGACACAAGTAATATTGGTGAGGGTTTTAAGTCTTCATTGGTTCATCGTTAGCGTTCAAATATCTTTTTTAATTCTTCTTAGAAATCTCTATTTGTGTAAGTATTGCTCAATTATAAGATTCATAGGGTTTACAAAAAGTGGCATTTTTATTAAAGTTATAATATTTTTGTTTTGTTTTTTAGTTTATTTCATTTATTCTCTTTTTTGTTTTTGTTTTGTTTTTGTTTTTTGCGGCTGCTGGCTTTTCATGCGCCTACCGTATGCCTGCCTGTCTGCGTATGTGTATATGCATGTGTGTGTTGATTCATGGAGGGAGTGGTGTTGCAGGGTGTGACTCTGACACACACTGTATCATAGCGTCCAGGTGTTTATAACAGCACCCACACAAACACGGCAGCATTTTAGCAGAGGACGTTCCAGAGGTGACAACCAGGTGGGTTCCACCTCACATATACTTTTGATTTTAACATTTACAGACACTCACACTGTCTGCTTTCTCGTCCATACACAGATGGAACCTAGGATGAGACTACTTTTACTTTTATGTGGTAAGTCTTCACTCTCCTTTTCAATTTCACTGTCGCATTTTTAGGGATATTGAGTTTCTTAAATGTCTGTTCTACTTTGCTCACTGTGATCAGGTGTTTGTTTGTCTTTTCATCTTTTGTACACCTAAAAGGTTGCAGAGTGCAAGTTTTCCATTCCTTGGCAGATAAAACCTCACCTGCCGGCTCTCCGGTCATGATGGCACATGTTTCAGAGTCATTATCCTTGACAGGATTTCTGGAGTCGAGCTCTGCTCTTCCGACCAAATAGTGTACTTTGATTTATTTTTCGTCAAAGACGTGTCTTGGCGGTAGTCTGCTCTTTAATTATCACCAAATGATCTCTGGAAATATCAAGTGATGCACAGGTCTTCACAACATGTCTGCTTTCTGGTTACTTTAGGTGCAGTTTCTTTTGAAAATAAAATATTTTTTGCCCGTGGGTGGAGATTTTAAATTCCCATCAGATGAATAGCTGACACATTCCCGGCTTAATTATAGATATCAAAAGTTGCCATTTAAATGACGGCTGAAGTGATTGCATTTTTTGTTAACTTGAAGTTTTTATCAGTATTGAGAAGACACATTCCAGATTGAATTAAATTAAAATGGGTTTGGTTTTCCGTACCGCTTAAAAGCCTAGTGCCACACCCCACAGAGGACTTAACATGACAGGTGAAAACATTTTGTGAGATTTAAGTGTACAGAAAAAAAGGTGTCAATAGACTGCAGTTTTCTCGAATATCCATTCGGTATGCAGGATTTTAAATATGTTCCCTCTTAATTTAAAAGTACATTTCTAAATGAATCATAAAATGTCCAGTGCATATTTCATGTGATGACTCATTGTGATGTCATCACAGTTTTTTATTATCTTCAATATATGGCTGATAATATTGACTGACTTACCTTTGTAGCATCACCAAACAAACTATTTTTTCCAATTTATAGTCTGATTATTATTAATTGAGGTAAGAATACTCGTATGTAGCACCACGCACATCGATGCCTAGTTCGGCCGTCAGTATGGTGGTTTTCTGGGAGAAACTTTATGAAACTGCATCATATTTTAAGCGTGCGTAACATCCCTGTTCCACATTGATCTAAAAGGCATCTGAAAGCGATCAGACTTATCCCGCCTGCTTTCATATCAAATTGTTGTCAAATCTTATCTCGGCCACTGGACTCAGTTTTTCCTCTTGAAGACGTGTCACCTCTCATCCGAGATGCTTCTTAAGTCCTACAAGATCGTTGGGAGTTTCCGGTACATAACTGCTGCGGTTGGGGTTGGGCATTGATTCAAGTTGAGAGGTTCGTTGTTTTGCAGCAACTAGGTCAAATTAGCTTATGTTCTGGTGTGCGTCATGATCTGTGTCGTTTGGGGAACAAAGATATGAATCCCGGGGTCTCATCTGAGTTGCAATCAGCCACGATGCACCAGGTCATCTGAGAGAGGAGTCAAAGCAGCTATCTTTGTCAAACTGGAGAGGCTATCATTGAACCATGCAGCAGCCTAAGGCAGACGCTGGTGCACCCAGAACACCAAGACAGAAGCTTGAAAAGGTGGCATATACTGTAAAATCCAAAAAGGGGATGTGATGACTTCCGAATCTGGGGACACAAAACAGCAAACAGATGGACCAACACTTGAGAGCCACCTCTGCAGGACAGGACTCTGCATTCCACTTGCACCCTCAAAACAAGGGGCACAACTTTGAGGGCATGACTGTCCGCTTGTCTGTCGGAGAAGACAGGTGGTTTGAGAGAGGAGTCAAATTTGTGTCAAGCGTGAGAGACACCTTCACTGAAGAGAAAAGGGGGACTTCAACACAGCCTTTTAGCTGCAAACAGTGTCGTGCTAAGATCTGTCCCAAGACAGATCAACACAACTATAACCTCAGATACATCTGTGCCTACCTTGAGAGATCAAGAAGCCTCACCAGATCCAGGTGACTCCGGCCCGAGCCTCAGGCCAACGGAGCTCATGGACGGACTTCATTGTATGAATGTGAAAGGTTGTATCAAAGACCCCATCCTCTGTTCATGAAAGTCTCTCCAGTTTGACAAAGATGGTTTGTTTTGACTCCTCCTGTCTCCTTTGACCAGAATGTGGATGGTGCTGTCTTCACGGGAGTGGTCTTTGTCCTGAGGTAGCTCTCCTCTGTTGTCTCCCCGATACGGAAGTCCCTGTATTCGTCTTTGTATTTTCCAGTATACATCGCATTTTCAGTGTCGCTTCTGGTCGTTCTGTCCTCGGAGTGCACCAGCGTCTGGCTTAGGGTGCAGTATGGCTCAGAATGTTCTGGGATTTCATACTTGTTCAAACACCCTGAACACTTACATCCTGGAAACTCCCTGCAGTCCATCAGAGTTGAAGAGGCCTCTTGGATGGGAGTTGGTCCATCTTCTCAAGTCTTCTTCTTTTCCTTTCACCCGCTCCCTTCAGGGATCACCACAGCGAATCAACCTTCTCCATCTAATCGTATTCTCTGTATCTTCTACTCTCACACCAACTAAGTCCAGCTGCCAAAAAAATAGATTATAAAGAATATCACCTGATGTTTGTAAAATCCAGATAAGCATAAAACTCACAGTGTTGGGTTGTTGCATTGCTATCTTTGAGCTGAATTATATTAATTTAATCTGGTATAGTATAATCAGAACTTTTTTTCTGCAGGCATGGCCACAGTGTCACAAGCCCAGACCGACTGCTATCTAGGGGCCTGCTACCCCTCCAGCGGGAACCTGCTCATCGGCCGGGAAAACCAACTGCAGGCCTCATCTACTTGCGGCCTGACCGGCTCCGAGATCTACTGCACCCCATACCAACAGGTACGATCGAGTAATCCTTTTGGGGTGTTCCTGAGCCTCCTGGCTATTGTGATATTCATGGAGGCAATCAAATCAGAGTCAAACGTTTTAAAATAAAGGGGTGGGGGGGACTTTCTGATGCAATATTCAGCTTCAGTTCTTCATACGGCACAGCAGACTCAGGGGTGGGTAGATGACCCAGCTGTTCACGAGAGGCACACATGGGTCCCTGAATAGGGTTTACAGTATTAGGGTAAAGGTCTTGGTGAGCAGACAGACATGCAGGTTAGAGGCTGTGGTGCTTTTGGCTGACTGCTCTCCATGAGCCAATCCGTCTGGTTGCAGCGCCTGAACTCCATGTCGTAACCGTCCTCTTTGATGGCCACTTTTCAACAGAGGTCCATCTGAGTCAGCAGAAACTGCTGGCTTGGCGCTTTAATGCTGATTTATTTATTGTGTCGAAACGTCATGTCTAAAAATATTGGGAATTTAATCATATAGAGATTTTTTAAACTTTTTTCCTTACAATGGCTGTTTGAGAAAATCGTATTTTTGTAAAGATTCAACGTGGGATCTGCTGCGGGTCTTAAAAAAAGGGATCTATCTCATTTTTCAGATCAGACTAGGGAAACGACAAGCACTTTTGTCTGTAGTTGCTCAATCAACCAAGGTTCTGGTCAGCCGGGTTCACACATAACTAGTTAAGACTGCCATATTTCGAAATTATTTCTTCTTGTAAAGTTACATTTTTGACTTCTTATGAACCATCCAGTAGTAAATGTCGCATTCCACTACTCACAATCAGTTTTCACATCCCCGTATGCACGTTATACTGAAACGCTGAAGGGTCTATACAAAGGGCAAGCACACAAACAGAAAAACAGAAGAACAGATTTAGTGATAACAGCTTTAACATTCCAAAAAGATTCATGTGAGCTAGCAGGTATCATTAAGCAGTCCTGTGAGGTACCACGCCAGACTGCTGGTACCTTTAGCTCAGTGACTCACCAATGGGAAGGTGTAACCGTATCAATCTTATCCAACAGCGATGACTGTTACCTATCCAAAGGCATTTTATGGCCACTTTGAGGCACTGCTGGCCCCTCCCTCCGTACAAATCGACCCTTAAGGCATTTCACAGACACACACGCCAGCCGACTGTGATACACACTGGCCACCTTTTGATCAGCATCTCAATGATAACGGATGTGTAATCGCAAGATATCACTATCTGAATACAACCGGCTTATTCATTGTGCAATCATAAGAAAATGGCAGAGAAAAAAACAATTTAAATGTTGCTATCGTTGGTTGCCGTATAAATCTTAATTTTGTCTTTTTCAGATTTTTTCTTTAATTTTGGGGGTTTTGTTTTTAAGATAAATGTAAAAATTGTTGAGTGACAATGTAAAAGGTAGTGCAGTGTTAAGTTACATAATCTTCATTCCTTCCAGTGTGCGATTGTGTGTGTGCGTGCGTGTGTGTGTGTGTGTGTGTGTGTGTGTGTGTGTGTGTGTGTGTGTGTGTGTGTGTATGCATGCGTACATGCAAATGCATGCCTGCAAGTGCACGTGGATGCATGCCTCAGGGAATGGATAACTCCATTAGGTGTGGACCGCACAATCAAAACTTTACTCTTCTCTTACATCTACCTGATTCATGTATGGTCCAGACAAGGAGGGGCAGGAACACTGAGACACACACCTAACACACACACACACACACACACTCACGCATGACTCTCACGAAAGAAAACAAGCGTCAAAGTCAGCCAGGACTTGTCTGATCATGTTTTTTATTCACCGTCTGGGGTCATTTTTATCTGATTTGTAACAGTATTCAAGCCATGTCCGTGAAAGTTCTTCGTCATCCAGTTACATCCCTTAGGCTGAGGCTCGAGCAGTGAATTAATATTTAGAATTAAGAATATTTTAACTCTACTGTTTAGGGATTTTAGACAAGGCAATAAGACAAAAATTACAATGTTGATTGAGATAAATAAATAAATGATGAGTGGACCCAGCCATTTTTCTATATTATAATATCTCTCTCTTTTTTTTTTGTTTTACTTCAATTATTTTGCCCTTTCTTCTATTAATAAGTCAGTTTATAAATAACTAAATTTAGCTTTATGTGTCCAAAAAAGATAACAACAGAGAACAGAAAATCCAATGTTGCATTCAAATTGGATTATTTGCTCAACTGACGCAACACAAAAGCCAAGTTTCAGAAAAGGGAATTTGTTTTAAAGAAAATTAACAATGGCATACTTTCAAAGAAACGCAGATGGAAATTTTTAGTCTGCTAGAAATTGCAAATCAGAGCAAAACTGAAATCGAAATAAATTCCTTCGGGCAGCCATTTCTTTTCTGTCCTGAGTGTTTTACGACATCCAGATGTTTTCTGTTGTTTCCATCTTTTGCTTCTGGTTGCCCCCTCTTCCCCATAAAGCTAGTGACCTTTTATCTGAGCCAATATCCGCCCTCCTCGATGGCACCTGGGCAAACACACTTGTAGCGTCGACTTGATTCGTGCCGCGCGAAGGAAGCTCTTCCTTGGTCGCCGGAGGAAAGGGGCATTTATTTTCTTCGGTGATACGTGCAGAGCTCCTACCTGGAAAACCCAAGCATCACCCCATCACACAGCTGGCACTGGCACTGGCCAAATGCAAACACTGCATGTTTGACATGGCACACGGTGACACCCAGGACTTTGAAAAAAAAAAAAAAAAAAAAAAAAAGGAAGAAAGAAAAAAAAAAAAAAAAAAAAAAACAAAATAAAAATGTGCCGGCGAGG